>WTXH01000408.1:0-19885 GCA_022376555.1 Russula compacta
GAGGTCAGTGTGCCATCTTGTGGTTCATCGATTCAGGTTTCTCGGTGACTTCCAGTACTGGAGGTTGGCGTGATCAGTCTGGATTATGAATGGTGTTTAGTCCATCCTAGGTAGTGCCTCCAATGGGCTAGGGCCTTCATGAGGCTAACAGTTCTCGTTCATAGATGTCATAATTTCGTTCTGTGGTGTGAATGTGGCTGAGTAGTATGCCACTGGGTGCAGGATTGGTTTGCGTCGTTGAGCTAAGGTTGAGTGAGGTTGTGCTCTCCCTCCTGCGAGAGTACGGTGCCTATGCTGTACACTGATGCGTCGACGTGAAGTGTGAACTGTTTCTCGACGTTTGGTTGGATCAGTACTGGACTGCCGCACATTCTCGTTTTCAGCTCTTTGAATGCCCTCATTTGTGCCTCTCCCAATGCCAAGGTGGCCTTCTTGTTAGTTCAAGCAGAGGTCATGCGATTTTTGAGTAGTTTGGGACAAAATAGCGGTAGTAGCCTGTGAATCCAAGAAACTCCTGACGTCAGTCAGGTTTTTCGGTGGTGACCAGTCCACGATTCCCTGCAGTTTCTTGGGCTCATTCTAAGATGACCTTTCCCATGATGACCCCTAAGTATTCGATCTCTTCTTTCTTGAATTGGCACTTTTCTGGTTTGAGATAGAGATTGTTCTTTTCCAGTTTGTCCAGCATGCGGTGGACGTACTCCTGATGTCTAGCGGTGTGTTGTTCTTCTGTTTCGTGTGGCCGCTTGGCTGTGTGGATGGCGATGTCATCCATGTAGATGGTGTAACCAGCCTGGGGTGATGGTTCAACACCATCGCACCCCTGTAAGTTGCGGAACTGGCCACCTAGAGGATTCGTGCCCCGTTTCATGTTCGCGCCCCGTTTCATGTACATCAGCTTGTGATTTCTTGAGTGTCTTGTGCTATTGGTCGTTATTGTCTTGGTTGGAAAAATAGGTAGCACTGCCCTTCAGGCCCTAGGCCTGCCCTCAAGTACCATGTACTATAAATAGGGGACTCATTACGCCTGGTAGAGGCAAGTTGAGTCTCTTGTCTCAATCCTAGCAGTGTTCTCCTTCCTTGTGGGTGGCTACTGAGTCGGAGCTCAGCAAGCGGTAACCCAGGCATCGATATCGACTTGCAGGTCGACTTCATCTCTATAAGTCTTCTAGGACACTTCGAGTCCTAGCTTATCGACGTAGTGTGTCTACTGTTGCTGTCAAAACCTTTGGCGGTGACAGACAGAGAGCCAGCCCTCTCCCACCTCTTGCCAGAAGATGGTGTTCATCATCATTTGGAAAGTTGCCGGAGAGTTAGTGAGGCCAAAGAACATGACGGTGGGCTCAAACAGCCCTTTGTGGGTGAGGAAGGCGGCCTTCCACTCATCCCCTTCTTTGATTCTGATGTTGTTATAGCCCCATCTCACATCCACCACTGTGAATTTAGTGCATCCACTGAGTCAGTCTACGACTTGTGGGATGAGGGGTGACACATTCCTGTTTCTTTTGTCCATTTGTTGACAGGCCAGTAGTCCTGTACCAGTCTTAATTTCCCATCCTTCTTCTTTACAAAGAAGAAATTGGCTGCATATGGTGACTTTGAGACACGAATGGTTCCTTGTTTCAGGTGTTCTTGGACGAATTTGTGCATTTTGGCCTTCTCCTCTTGTGTGAGGGGTAGTAGTCATCCTGGCATGGTGTCAGGTGCTCTGGGTAGTAGTTCGATGGCGTGGTCCCATATTGTGGATTTGGGCATTTGCTGTGATTCCTCCTTGCTGAACACCTTCTTATGTCATCTGTACTTGGCTGGGATGGCATCATTTTGTTCCAAGCTGCTCTCGGTCCCTCCTATCATTACTCTCCCCAGGAGATATGTGTCGGTTCTTTTTCTGATCGGTCATGGTACATTCTTTATTTGGGACACGTACACTGCTTTGGCTGTGTTCAGGGCTGAGAGGACGATGGGAAGGTGGGTGAAGTCGATCGATCCTCTTTTCCAGTCAATTTTTGGCTGGACAGAGGCAAACCACAGGTATCCAAAGATGGCCTTGTGATCTCCTAGGTCAGAGAGGAAGAACCTTTGGTTCGTGGTTTGTGTTCCCATCTTGAACTGTAGGTCAGTGTAATATTTGAGGGCTCCACTTTTGTTTTCTGTTCCATCGACGTTAAACAATGGCCTTGGATTTGCCAGTCGTTTGATGGGGAGTCATAGCCATCTAGCATAGTCGAGACTCATGAAATTTTCAGTGGCCCCTGAGTCTATGAGGGCCACTCCTTTGGCTCTTTTCGCGATCGATCATGCATAGAAATGGACTGTCATAGATTTCCTTGCTGATATGTACACGTTATTGCTATGGATTTGCCTAAGCAGGGCCAATCTGATTAGGCAGAGGGAAAATCCTGCGCTACTCCCATTTCTTTGGCCAGTTTGATCTGGTTGTTGAGGGACATTCCCTCTAGCTGTGCTCGCATGGTGGCCACTGAGGTTGTCACCGCCAAGGGTTTGACAGCAACAATAGACACACTAAGTCGATAGCTAGACCTCGCAGTGGCCTAGAAGACTGCTAGAGAGGAAGTCAACCTGCAAGTCGATGTCGATATCGGGTTACCGCTTGCTGAGCTCCGACTCAGTAGCCACCCACAGTGAGATAGAACACTGCTATGATTGAGACAAGAGACTCAACTTGCCCCTACTAGGCGTAATGAGTCCCCTATTTATAGTACTTAGTACATGAGGGCAGGCCTAAGGCCTGAAGGGGCAGTGCTACCTATTTTTACTTGAAACACGGAGACGAACAAGGACGGCCAATAGCAAAGACAGCTCAAGAAATCACGCGCTGATGGACATGAAACGGGGCACGAACATGAAACAGGGTACGAACACTCTAGTTGGCCGGTTCCGCAACTTACAGGGGCGCGATGGTGTTGAACCATCACCCCAGGCCGGTTACACCACTCCCTCGCTAGACAGGATGCCCTCATCCTGTCGTTCTCCACGCCGATCGCCTTGCCAACTGGGGTCGATACCGCTCGACTCCCACTTGTGGGACCTTCTTCCCGGCTTTTGCTGCGATGAGTCGATCCTTGCACGCCGACTTGGCCACCTCAGACGCCGCCAAATTCGCCTGAGCCAGGCGCAGCTCAGCGCGCAGCGTGTCGCACTCGCGATCCAGGACTCGGTACCTGGTGATCTCGGCGAGGAGGGGCCAGTCGTCCAGTTCGATGACGGCCTCGCGCAGGGGGTGGTAGTCGACTTCTGTCCCCCATAGCCGGGCGCGGAACCACGGCGGGAGTGGGGATAGGGGGCTTTCGTCGAACTCGGGGCGTGCGTACAATTCGATGACCTGGGCGTCATGGTCGCCCGTTGCATTGGCCGCCAGTCCGGCCACTCGTCCGTCGTCGAGTTGCTTGATGAAGACGGCGGGTTTCTCGCCGTCTGGGGTGGTGATGGTGAAGTCGGGGAGCCTTCCCTCATTCTCGAAGTACCCGTCAGGGCACAGGAGGGGCTCCCCATCGATTTGCTGGATTCGCGCCTTGAGCGCGCGGTTGTCGCGGTTAACGTCCTCGAACTGTCTCTTGAGGCATCGCGCCTCGTCCTGGAAGAGGGTCTCCCGCTGTTGGAGGGTGGTGGCAAGCCCCTCGGCCAGTTGGCGGAGCTGTGCAGGGCTGAGGTTCTCGTATCCGTCCAAGACGGATCGTACTGTGCCGGGGGAGAGGGGCCCTTCCCAGAACGCGTTGGTTTCGAGGTCGGGAATGCGCCGGGTAGGCGGATGGTGTTGGAGGCAGGGGCGGTAGTGGTCTGGCTGGTGGTGGCTTCTGTGGTGGGAGACTGGATAGTCTCCGGGGCCGTGACACGCGTGGCCGGGGCTGGGACTGGGACTGGAACGGGGGAAGACATGAAGAGGCAATGTTTTCGGTTGAGAGGAGAGGAGTTGGGTTGATGTTTTCGCCGGGGGTTTCTGCTTCCCTTTTATGCTGTTCAAGGGCCGGCGTTTGTGATACTCCCGAAGGAGATCCGGGGCGTGCACCTGGTCGGCTGGTTCCCAGGTGTTGTCACTTTCAGGGTAGCCCCGCCACTTTATGAGATAGTGGAGCTTCTTTGATCGCCCTTGATGGCGATGGTTTCGAATCTGCTCCACCTCGTATTGTTCTTCCTCATCAATTAGGTCAGGAGGGGGTCGGGCGTAGTTGGGCCCGTGAGTGTCCGTCTCCCTATATGGGGTAAGTAGGGATGCATGGAAACCGGGTGGATCATCCATGAGGCGGGGAGGTGTAGAAGGTAGGCGACCGGGGATACTTCTTTGAGTATCTTGAAAGGGCCGTACGCTTCGGGTTTAGTTTGGACCCTTGATGCGGGAGTTTCAGGTGGGTTCCTTCCAACCATACTGTTCTCCGCTTGTATTGACCCGCGGGTACCTCGGCTGCCTTTCTATTGATTGCTTCTATTGCCTGGTCTCGCGCCTCTTCCATTCTTCGCACCCTTTGTTCTGCCGCCTCGTTGTTGGTCTGGACCCCTAGATCTTCGGGTCCTGCGCCGGCTCGTATCCGATCAGGATTTGGTTGGGGGATAGTCCTGTGGTGCTGTTCCTTCGGTTGTTGTGCACCGCAGTGGCGACTGCCACCCATTCCGTCCAGTCGTCCGGTTGTCCACCTGTTACCAGTCGCAGGTATTGTTCCACCCATTGGTTCTTTCGCTCGGAGAGACCGTCGGTCTGGGGGTGGGCTACCGTGGACAGGTTCTGTTGGATCCCCAGCCTCTTGGTGAGTGATTTCCCGAAGCTTGACGTGAAACGCGGGTCCCTATCGCTAATGATTTTTCTGGGCAGCCCGTACCAGGGGTAGAGATGGTCAAGATAGAGCTGGGCGATCCCTGGCCCTGTTATATTGGTGGAGCATGGGAGGAATAGGGCCGCGCGGGAGCATCCGTGGTCGACAATGGTGAGGATCGCATCTAGTCCTCGCCTTGGGGCAGTCCAGTGATCAGGTCCATCGATATGGTTTGGAATGGCGAGTGCCTGTTCTGAGGGAATCCGATAGAGTGGGACGCGTGGGCGGTGCGTCAAGATCTTGGTTTGCTGGCACGTTGCACATCCTTGACATAGTCTGCGATCCATTCCTTCATCTTCGGCCACCAGTATCGCTCTTGGACTTTCCTTAGGGTTTCGTCTCGTCCCGGATGGCCAGCTGTGGGTGTATCATGGGCGTTTCTGACGATGGCCCGCTGAGCTCCTTGAGGTTTGGTACGATGGTCTTTCCCTGGATTGTTTGTGCCGTTCGAATTCTGTGGGGTGGGATGATTGTGACGTCCTTGTTATCGTCTTCACCATGATCTGCGTTCGAGGGTCTAGATAGTGCATCCGCTGCCGTGTTCGTTTTGCCTGGGATGTATTCCAAGATGTAGTCGTATTCTTGGAGATCTGCGTGCCATCGTGCAGTTCGTCGGTTTAGGTTTCTTGGCGACTTCCAGTACTGGAGGTTAGCGTGGTCGGTTCGGATTATGAATGGTACTTTTGTCCATCCCAAGTAGTGTCTCCAGTGGGCCAGAGCCTTCATGACGGCCAGCAGTTCTCGCTCGTAGATGTCGTAGTTTCGTTCTGTGGGCGTGAACGTTGCTGAGTAATATGCCACTGGGTGTAGTACTGGTTTGTGTCGCTGGGCCAAGGTTGGTGTGAGGTTGTTGTGCTGTCCCTCCTGCGAGAGTACGGCGCCTACGCCGTATGCTGATGCGTCGACGTGAAGCGTGAACTGTTTTTCGATGTCCGGTTGAATGAGCACTGGGCTGCCACACATTCTTGTTTTTAGTTCTTCGAATGCTTTCATTTGTGCTTCTCCCCAGTGCCAGGGTGTGGTTTTCTTGGTCAGCTCGAGTAGGGGTCGTGCAATCTTTGAGTAGTTCGGGACGAAGTACCGATAGTAGCCTGTGAACCCCAGGAAGCTCCTGACGTCTGTTGGGTTTCTTGGTGGTGACCAGTCCGCAATCCTTGTAGCTTCTTAGGGCTCATCCGGAGGTGTCCTTTCCCTACAATGACTCCTAGGTATTCAATCTCCTCCTTTTCGAACTGGCATTTCTCGGGCTTGAGATAGAGGTCGTTTCCTCTAGTTTGTCCAGCATACGGTGGACGTATTCCCGATGTCTGGCTGTGTGTGTTCCTCAGTCTCGTGTGGTCGTTTAGCGGTGTGGATGGCAATGTCGTCCATGTATACAGAGAGCCAGCCTTCTCCTACTTCCTGTCGGAAGATGGTGTTCATCATCATTTGGAAGGTGGCCGGGGAATTGGTGAGACCAAAGAACATGACCGTCGGTTCGAACAGTCCTTCGTGGGTGAGAAAGGCGGCTTTCCACTCATCTCCTTCTTTTATTCGAATGTTGTTGTATCCCCATCGCACGTCGACTACTGTGAACTTTGTGCATCCGCTGAGTCGGTCTACGACTTGTGGGATGAGGGGCGAGACGTTCCTGTTTCTCTTTGTCCACTTGTTGACAGGCCGGTAGTCCTGTACTGGCCTTAGTTTCCCATCCTTCTTCTTTACGAAGAAGAAATTGGCTGCGTATGGCGATTTTGAGATGCGGATGGTTCCCCTCTTCAGATGTTCTTGCACGAATTGTGCATTTCGGCTTTCTCTTCTTGTGTGAGGGGTAGTAGTCGCCCTGGCATTGTGTCGGGCGCCCCGGGCAGTAGCTCGATAGCATGGTCCCATATGGTGGAGCTGGGCATCCGTTGTGAGTCTTCTTCGCTGAAGACCTTCTTGTGCCGTCTGTATCGGCCGGTATGGTGTCGTTTTGTGCTGGGTCGCTTGTGGTGCCCCTATCGTTACTCTTCCCAGGAGGTATGTGTCGGTTCGCTTTCGGATCGGTCGTGGTACGTTCTTAGTCCGTGGCACTATACTGCTTTGCGGCGTTTGGTGCTGAGAGGACGATGGGGAGGTGGGTGAAGTCAATCCATCCCCTTTTCCAGTCGATTTTTGGCTGGACAGAGGCGAACCATGGGTATCCGAAGATGGCTTGTGGTCTCCCAGGTCTGAGAGGAAGAATCTTGGTTTGTGGTTTGCGTGCCGGTTCTGAATTGTAGGTCGGTATAGTATTTGAGGGCTCCGCTCTTGTTTCTGTTCCGTCGACATTAACAATGGTCTTGGTCTTGCCAATCGTTTGATGGGGAGTTGCAACCATTTGGCATATCCTAGACTCATGAAGTTTTCTGTGGCCCCTGAGTCCACCAGGGCCACTCCTTCGGCTCTTTTCGCATTGATCGTGCATAGAAACGAACTGTCATGGATTTCTTGCTGATATATACACGTTATCGCTATGAATCCGCCTAAGCAGGCCGATCTGATTAGGCAGAGGGAAAATCCTGTGCGACTCCCATCTCTTTGGCTAGCTTGATTTGGTCGTCGAGGGACATTCCCTCGAGCTGTGCTCGCATGGTGCCACCGAGGTTCCTCCGATGGTCTGCCATCTGATAGTCTTGTTCCTCTTCTCTTGGAAGTCATGAGGTTGGCCTGTCTAGGGCTTGTCGTAGGGTTTCTTGGCTGTCGTTGCCTTTCAGGGCATTACGAGCGAAATGCCCGTCCTTCCGCAGTTGAAGCACCGCATGATCGTATCCTGGGCGGACACGTTCCCCTTGCGGGTGGTCCAGTCCTCCTCCAGTTCCCTCGTCCTCCCAGTGTTAGGGGTGCGACCTCTGGACAGGTCCATCGGTACGGGGTGTTGTTCATGGACGGTGGTGCTTTGTCGAGTTGTATTGGGGACGGTTCCCCTGGTTTATCTAGGTTGCCAGTTCCTTTGTGGAATGGCGGTGGCCTGGGGGTTATTGAACCGTTGGAACGGTGATTGTGCCCCAGAGTTTCTTAGGATACCATCTATGATGGTTTTCCCTGTGCATGGTTTGACCTTTCCTTAAGGTCTGATAGTTGAGAGGATGGTGGCTTCAGGGTGTCGGTAGGAGCGATGCAGGGATCCCTTGGAGGAAGATATTGTACGTTTCCTCGTTCCCTAGTGTGTATCCGGCTTTCCTCGCCAGGCTTTCAAACCTGGTAATATATTCGTCGTAGTCGGACCCCTTCATCCGACAATCCCTGATCTCGTTCGGCTCGCTGAGCGCCTGGGTATCTTGGAACTGTTGGCTGAATTCCAAGAGAATTGGTCCCATAGTGCTGGGATGTTATCTTGGGCATCTGCAGTCTGTCGATCCATTCGCCCATATCCCTGACCCATTGAGCCGTATTTTCGCCCTTGATGAGGGTGAGGGTGAAGGCGATCTTTTGAATGGGGAGTTGTATCCTGCTACGTCTGCATTCAGACGCAGATATCCTTTTACTTCTTCGATGAAGTCATCTGCTTTGGATCTATCCCCTGTGAAGACTTGTGGGAGTGCTCCCATGGTTTTTACATCGCGGCGGCGGCCACTGGATTGTGGTGCGTTTGGGTCTGGTCCGGTCGGTCCTCCAGGTCCTCCAGGTCCTCCTGGTCCCCAGGTCCTCCTGGTCCTCCTCCGGACCTCCTGGGGTCCTGTCTTTTAAGGACCTGTCTGAGGACGTCTGGATTGTTGGGCGCGCTTTGGGTGTCGTGATGGTGTGCAGCAACGGCTGTGCTGTAGTGGTTTGGTGGACATGGCTTGTGAAGGCTGGGATTCTGCTCCTGATGGTAGAGCGTGGTGGCAGTCCTTGGAGGGAGTGAGGGTCTGATAGGAAATACTGGCGCTTTTCTCTGTCGGGTGATCTTGATTTTGTTGAAGGCGTCCTCGATTCCTTTACTGCCTCGTCTGATTCGGATCGAGACGCCTCTGGTCTTCTAGTTCTTCGTCAGGAGCTCGTCAGCTTCTGACCCTTCGGTCGTATTGTGTAGCTGTGGGACCGTCGCTCCTAGCGTGTACCGTCCTTGTCCCAATGAACTTCTTTCCACCGTCGTCGTGGATGCACACCAGCTTTGGGTTGGTCGGCGCCTTGCCTCTTGGTGTGACATAATCTGTATGTCCCGATCGTGGGGTTGCTGGATGCTCTTGAGATATACCGGACTCTGTGGTTTCTTCTGCCGTTCACGGCGTCGACCCATCGAGGGTTGGTCTGCAGTGTCCTTTCTGAACTGCTAGCCGTATTGAAAGAAAGTTGAGTCTAATGTCACCGCCAAGGGTTTGACAGCAACAATAGACACACTAAGTCGATGAGCTAGACCTCGCAGTGGCCTAGAAGACTGATAGAGAGGAAGTCGACCTGCAAGTCGATGTCGATCGGGTTACCGCTTGCTGAGCTCCAACTCAGTAGCCACCCACAGGGAAGTAGAACACTGCTAGATTGAGACAAGAGACTCAACTTGCCTCTACAGGCGTAATGAGTCCCCTATTTATAGTACAGTACATGAGGGCAGGCCTAAGGCCTGAAGGGGCAGTGCTACCTTTTTCTTGAAACGGAAAACAAACGCCATGGCAAAGCCACTCAAGAAATCACGAGCTGATGACATGAAACGGGCACGAACTGAAACAGGGTACGAAACTCTAATTGGCCGGTTCCGCAACTTACAGGGGCGCGATGGTGTTGAACCATCACCCCAGGCCGGTTACATGGACAATGCTTAGCAGGATGATGAAGCTAGGACACTTGAGTAAGCACTATGACTGTGCTTGACTAATGGTTAGTCAGAAGCAATGAGTAGAAGCTTGGGAAGCTTCTTAGTATTGCTAAGGTATCAGTCAGTGCTTTAGTAAGTGCACTATCTTTAGATTACTGCTTGGTGAGCAGATTGCTCAGCTTACTATACTATGCTTACTGTACAATTACTGTACTGTACTAATTCGGATTAGGACCTAGGCCTTAGATCTACCATGTATATAAGCATATTAGGTGCTCAGGCAAGGCTTTCTAAGTCGAGTCTCTTGTCCTGTCCCTGTCTAGTCCTTGACTAGGAGTATATAGGCTTTTGTGACCTTTGTTGTTGCTCCAGGAGGAGACTCATGATGTGCTTTCCACTTTCCCCAAGTGTCATGGTGGACTATTGGGACGCTTACGCTTACTAATCTTCTTGCCTTATACGTACATATTTCCCACAGTCCGGCTGGAGTCATCACCACTTCCCCCTCCTTACCTTACACTACTGCTATTACACTCCTGCTGATCCCTTCTGCTGTTGTGTTGCCTTGGCTTGTTACTAAATTACTTACACTAATCTGCTGACAGTTTTCGTGGCCTTATGTCGGAGATTTGTAAATGGCCTTATCAGGCCTCGGACCTTATAGGTACCTTTTTACACCTTTATGAGATATTTATAAGCCGGTTGCCCAACTTGGAATACCGTAAAAGGCAGCCATCATTACACGTGAAAGCTTGAGATGGGAGCAGCCGTATTGCTGCGATTTATCGTCGTCATCTTATTTCTTGTCTACTATGGCCAAAAGTCGGAAACGCCGTGCTGAAGACGTGGAAACCTGCCCCTACTGTGGCCGAGAATGGAATACGATGGGGCTTTCGAGCCACGTATGGTCCTGCAAGCGGAAGCGCGAAGATCGATTACAAGATTTAGCCTATGACGAGCGCATACGGGGTGACCTCAAGCAGGACGGTATTGAGGACGCCGAAGTTGCAGGTGAGCGCCGTGTGCAAAAACATCTGGTGTCGAAGCTATGACTGAATAACCAAGGGCCGTCAAATGTAAATAATTGTGAGTATTCTTCAATCGTTTTCTGTATGGTAGTTCATTCACAACCTTAGCTTGGCAAGATCCTTCCCCTATCGGCTCTGCATCACCAGTTAGTCAATACAGCATGCGCCTGGATGGTATGTCAAATATGTATATATATTCTGTTACGACTGAATGATTGATTACCGATTCAGCACCTCCTTCCCCAATCGCAGATGAGATTGCACCTCTCGGACCCACCCGAACGAGGCGACATGAAATTGGAGTATCACCCACGCAGTGGGCGTGAAACCCGAACGTTTAAGGCTACTGATTATCACTGCTATGAGTTTGATCGAAACGTCATAGTGCGCGATGACCATCCGTGGCGTCCTTTCCGTACGCGTGCGGATTTCGAGGCTGCGGAGCTTGCTTTAAAAACATCTATGAACAAGGAGGAGACTGAGACTCTGTTTAACTTACTTAACCGCACAGCGTCAAGCAGAGACGTTTTTACACTGGACACCTACAAAGATGCAACTGACATGTGGGACCTGGCATCGTCAAAGCGAACAGGCGTAAGCCGTACATCGTGCTGCGTAATCACTATAATGTCCTCATTTGTATCAAGTTTATAAAGGAACAAATCAGTGTGCCGTATGATAAAAAGGAGTGGAAATTTGATGTCCACTATCGTCCATTATGGGATTGGGCTCTCGATTGCTGAACAATGAGCAGCTATCCCCACAGTTTGAATGGGATGCGCAGCGCCTATACAGGTTTGATGGTAATTCATACGTGCGCGTTTTTGGTGAGCCCTGGACTGGAGATCGATGGTGGGAAATACAGGTGAAGTGCTCTTATAATCTATGGTGAATTTTGGTAGCTAATAGATCTGCCTTTAGAACTCCCCCAAACTTCCTGACAATGCGAAGCTACTCGCTTTTGTACTGTATGCAGACAAGACGAAATTGTCATCGTTTGGCACCGCAAAGGGATATCCGGTGATTGCTCGTTGTGCAAATCTCCCTTCTCAAACACGAAATGGAAATGGTTTGGGAGGTGGTCGAGTTGTGGGTTGGTTACCCGTTGTATGTCTAATCTTCAATTTAAAGGGTTTTGGTTAATAATTGTAATAGGTGGAAGGTGACGCAGGAGATAAAGATAAGACGTCATTCGCCAACTTTAAAAATGTCGTCTGGCATGAGTCACTTCACAAAATACTACAGAGTGTCGCAAAACACACCTCTGATGGCTATTGGCATAAAGGTGTAGATGGAGTCATCAGACTTCTTTTCGCAATAATTTTAATTCTTTCCGCCGACTACGAGGAACAGTAAGTTCCAAATCACATACAAGGCAACAAGGTCTAAAACGTATACCCATCCCACAGATGTGTGATGGCTCTTATTCGAGGATCGAGGGGGAACTTTCCTTGCCCGATTTGCCTTGTTCCTCAAGAAATGCAGCATGATTTGACCCGAACCTACCCACTTCGCTCTGCGAAGGACACCCAAAAAATTATACAGCATGCTGATGAACTTCCATTCGGCTATCTAAAGGAAGATCTTCTTAAATCACAGGACTTCGCTACATTAAGGCAAGCTGTAGCTCTCTCACTGTTAATTTTTCACTGATGATACAAATGGTTGCATAGAATGCATTCTGGCTTATGAAACATTCTGATATAAACAAAGCTCTATCTTTTGACCGGCTACATGCATATGCTGGATTGTTTGATGATCATCTATGGGCTGAGGCTAAGTTTCGTATCAATAATTTGGGAAGGCCAGCTGCTGAACGTGTGGATAATCAGTAAGTTTTTGAAGGTTGCATGCAACTGTCTTTTATTTTATTTGCTAGAGCCAAGGAAATGCCACGCTGGCGAGGACTGAATCACTTTGATCAAATTATGAATATATCTTTCACTGATGGGACAAAAATTGAGGATATATCAAAGGTCATTTGCCTCTTATATTTAGCTACCTGCATCTAATAAAGTCTGAGTTGTAGATTTCACTCTTTGTCATCCATAATGTACTGGACGAGAAATCAGACCCAGCGGGTTACCTTCTTCTCAAGTGTATTCGGAGCTATTCGGAGCTTAACATGTATGCAGCAATGGAACTCCACAGAGCTGATATCATAGCTGCTGGTAGGAAAGAGCTTCTCAAATTTGATTCTCTATTAAAGGTTCGATCTGATAGTATTAATTATAACTGGAGAATGAATTAATTTTATGTTAGGCATACAAAGATGCTGCAGAAGACTCCGAAAAGGCCTCCTGGAATTTTCCAAAGGCCCACTCTCACCGCCACTTATTTGATGACATTGAGGCCAAAGGTGTCACTGCAAACACTACTACAAAATATAACGAGAAGATGCATGGTCCCCTGAAAAAAGCATACTTGTGGCGTACAAATTTCAAAGATGTTGCTACTCAGGTTCTTTTTTTTTGCAAACAATTCTTGTATTTTTGCTGATGGATATGTTGAAATGGTAGATTTTAGATGTTGACCACGCATTTTTGGTTGCTGCTGTGATTCGACAAAATATTGATGACCAGGATCACCTATTGCACCAGAAACAGTATTGCGATGATGACTATACCGAAATAGCCCCACCGCAGCTTGATGAACCACATTCCTCAGTTTGGGCAAAACGTGAGCACATACAGTACCAGAAGCTCGAGGAAAGCCACTCCGATGACCCAGCATTCTTCCAATTTCGTATCCGCTTCAATAAGTTCCTCAACGAATTTTTGGTTGCACATCAGATTCCTCTACCAGGGGGGAAATTAGTACAGTTTTGAAAGGATGACACGGTGAGCAGCATATGAAAGCCATAGTACATAGCTTACCAGTCCACAGGTCCTGGAATTCCAAGCTCTCCGAATAAATTATCAGTCGGAAGTTACCTGGCAGCAAAATGTGGACCTGCTTCGCTGCAACCCCATGTTCTACGGATTCCCGCGATATGATTGTGCCATCGTGCAAACGACCAACGGCCATATCTTTGCACAACTTGTGTTCCTTTTCCAGTGCACATTGGACACAAACATGTATTCCTTCGCACTCATCCACCCGTTTGATGCACCAATTGGACCGCGGCTCCGCAGGGACGTCGATTTAGGATTCTATCGGCTCCGCGAGAAGCCACGCAGAGCGGCGGAATTCATATCGGTACGATCCATTATCCGTGGAGCTTTGACAGTAAAGGATTTTGCCCACATGGGTTCTCGGTTAGTAGTGGATTTAGTGGATACAGATATGTTTCTGCGACTGAAGAAGATATACCCAATGTTGTAATTTAAAACGGCCCTATATAGATTCTAAATCAGCCTAGTTCTGAGAAAACAAGTTTGTGGCCAATCTCGCTGTTGAACCATGGTCATTGGCAGAGTCTTGCGAGTGGATTGGCATAGCGCTATCGCAATCTCAAAGGCATTGCCCCTCCAACCTAACAGAAACAAACAATGTATCGCAAGTTCACACTACCATGACGCCGCATTGCTATTCCAGCTTATATTCAGCCCATGCAACATCACCGGCCATCGTATCGACCGCAAGGCCAAACAGAACAATCCCTGCACCAACGCCCGCAATTCACAAGCTTGCTGTCTCAAATGAACAAACTTGGCTCCTGATGCTTCGTCACTCTTTCCCTGCCGAAAAGAGGTTGAAAAGTGGGGAAAGGGCTTTAAGCTAATTTGGGTACATGTTCCCAGTCGCATCGCAGAACAAACCGGGGATCTGGAACATGCGCAGACTGCTTATGAGAATGCTTTGCGGCACAATGCGTTGTCCCTGCCTGGCCTTGCGCAGGTTGCAGGAATTGCCCGGATCAAAGAAAACCATCCCATGGTGAGTTGAGGCCCGAATTTCCTCCAAATTCTTGGTCTGATCTCAGATTCATGGGAAAGTCGGATTAACGATTTTTCTGACATCTGTCTTGTTCGTTTATCCTTTTCTAGGCAGTCAATTATATCTAAAGAGCTGTTGGTTTGCTAGAAGATAACGGCGAAGTATAGAGTGCTTTAGGTCCTGGCGTTTTCAGTCTTCAAGTCCAAGTCTCACTTTGTGCTATTACGGGCCACTGTTATCCAGTACAAGATGACCTTCAGAAGGCCTACTCGGCCTACCAACAAGCTCTCTATCTATTCCCCTATCCGAAGGTATTTTATATTATCAACTCTTTTGTCGAAAACATAACGTATGATATGCCCAGGAGGATCCAAAGCTCTGGTATGAAATCGGCATTCTCTACGACCGCTACTGCCTCGGCATATTATACAAACAACAACGACTCCCTGACTTGTTTCGACGCATCCTTCGTAGCCCGCCAAACCCCCTCGCTCACGCAGATATCTGGCTCCAAATCGGACATGTTTATGAACAGCAAAAGGACGTAAGTTCCACGCGATCCCTACTGTAGCCGATTCGCCATTTGCTAACTCCAGCGTATTACAGCATGTTCTTGCCAAGGATGCCTATGAACGCGTTGTTGCCGACAATCCCGGTCATGCGAAGGTTCTCCAGCAGCTGGGTTGGCTGTACCATCAGGATGGATCAACGTTTCAGAATCAAGAGCTTGCTATCCAGTATTTGACGAAAAGCCTTGAAGCTGGTGAGTCTCACATGCCCGTAGACTAAAGTATCGTGCTCAGTGTGGTGCCTAGATCCATCGGATGCGCAGAGCTGGTACCTTCTCGGCTGTGCGTATATGGCCGGTCAGAAGTACAACAAGCATATGAGGCGTATCAGCAAGCTGTGTACCATGACGGCCGAAACCCCACGTTTTGGTGTTCGATAGTTGTGCTCTACTTCCAAATCAATCAGTTGCGTGACGCCCTCGACGTCTACTCCCGAGCCATTTGTATCAACCCATATATCTCTGAAGTGTGGTTCGATCTTGGCAGTCTATACGAGAGCTGCAATAACCAGATTTCGGATGCGATCGACGCATATGCCCGAGCGAGCGAACTAGATCCTGTCATCTCTCGAAGGCTCGAGTTGCTCAAGACTGCCCAAGCAACGGGAGGTCAGCTACCCACTGCACCTGGTCCCCAAGATGTGTATCCGACTGCATATTCGAGTGCTGTTGTTTCTCCACCGGGCCTTACAGGCCCGTCTTTGATGCTACAAGCAGGACAACACCCTCGTCCTATTTTCCATTCGGATTCGAGAGGACCAGCCATTGATGGCGGGCTTCCCCTTCCACTGCCTTCTCAGGTTGGAGCAGGGAGGTCGTCTCCAGGGCTATTCAGAGGTGGCCCACCACCACCCATTATTCTGGATGGAGCACGCCACATCTCGACGCATCCTCCGCTTGCACCTATAGAAGTAGATCGTCCCCCACATAGGGATTATTCAGGATCGTCACGCGACGGTCCTAGTCGTGGTCCAATAGGTCACCAAAATCTTTTACTTCACCATCCTCTACCCCAACAAGGGCCAGCCGAAGATGTTCGAAACGGCTCATATGGACCAGTACACCACCATGAATCATACTTCACCCGTCCTCATCATCAACCTCCGTCCCGCTCTGTATCCCCAGTTCCTCACAGCAGCCGAGCTCGTTCTCCACACGGTTTCTCTAATTTCCCTCCTCCGAATAAGCCTCCTGCAGGCCCCGCCCAACCAACGACCTCTTCTCACCGTTCTCCTCGCCAATATCCTTCAGATCCAAGACGTCCTGGTCCCGTTGACCCAGCAATGCATTGGGATCGTCGTGGTGGGCCTTCATGACCATCCTCACAACCGGGATCGTGAACGTCGTCCGAGACACTCAGGAGAATACCCCAGCCATTCATTGCAACCATTCTATTCACCTCCTTCGCCTGGACCGCAGCAGCCGCATGGATGGAATCCTCCAGAGCACTCTCCACGATCGTCACACCCTCCTCGCACCTATTGGGACTTGAAATCACCAAGTGGGCCGCCCTCACGCAAGGCGCTTGCTTCCTCATGTTCAGCATGAACATTCAAGGTGCCGTTTTGAACCTCGCTATGATTTTAAATATCACCCAGGAGATCAACGTGAGTACGGCCTCGGAGTTGTCTTTCGCTATAGATAAACTAGCCCCCAATTGTTCCAGGGTTTGGACTCTTCAAGCTCCAGAGAATTTAAATGGCCACATCCCAGGGTCTCGATCTCTGTTTCCACTCGACCAGGCAGCATTCTCCTAGAAACGCTATACTTTGTCTCCAGCAGGGTTCGCTAGCGAAAATGACGATTTGATCTACTGTGCCTGCTAGTGGAACCTTCACCTGCATCCTCGCCAAACTGGCACGATTCTCCTACCTCCGCACTATGCTTTTTCCAAACGTGGATAGGGACTATCGTCTAATAGCCATACGATGCCTCTGCCCGAGACTCTAAAAAGAGCACCCTTCCTGACGCCCGAAAAGGTGCTTGGAGATCAGTGCTTTCAGTCTCAACGTATCCTTTGCTTCGTGGCTGGTTCATTCTGTTCCACTATCCCTACATGTATATACAATACCCATACAGTCTTTGTACGAAATAGTCACTCTCATCGCACTGCATCCCACACCATGGGCCGGAACCTCTTGGAACCGCGCTGCTACTGGCCATAATCTGGTTCCTCATTATGCGTAAATGTTAACACAATTTGATGGGCTAGCACTGCTCCGCGACACGTTGCCTCCAGGTGCACACGGCGTTCGCTTCACTAATATCGGACCTTCAAAATCTGACACTTCAACGTTTCAAACTCCCCCTTCAACACGTCTTTCCCCTTCATACATTTCACTGATGTCTCTGGGATCTTTTGGTTATGCGCTAGATAGCGATGAAGAACGTACAGTCTCAAATAGATCTATGGTGTCATGAGCAGAATTTGATAAAGTGGGTCCACATATTACTCGTATTCACCTTGTTAGAGTCCTCTGACTATTTTCTGATACAGATGCAGAAGGCCCTCCAGCTCGAGAATGGAGAATTAAAGATTACCATCCAGAACTTGCGCAAAGAAAATGCGACTCTAAAAGCTGCAGCTTCCAAAGGGCGTGGAAGGCGTATCCGAGGGGAAGTAGTCTCGGAATCTGACGAACAGATGACACTTGCCAAAAAGTATTGCCTTACTATTGGCCTCTGGGTTGATCGAGTACACTTCCGAAAACCCCGTCCTGAGATTGACATCAGGAGTGACGACGCATTTATCACGGAAGAAGGCATCACAGCGAGAATAATTGGAGAACTTTATGAGTATCTCCCTGGAAAATTTCATGATCAGTTACAAAATTTAAACGCTTTTGGGAAAGTGGTACGTACCGTTCACACTTAACCCTGTTATTGCTCTGACGTTGAAGTCCCCAGTTCAAAGACGGTGTTGATAGCCAACGGTCCACGGCTCTCAACCGTGCCCGGACACTTATGCCTTTGGTGCTGAAGGATTATAACCTTCCCCTCGAGTACTTTCAGGCCGGTGTAGACCGCTCAACAATTCCAGAAATCAAGACCCTTCTCGGATTCAATGACCGTAAAAAAAAGTATTCCATTTTCCCACCAATTCTCTATAAAGATTGCGAGGATGATCCTGCCGGGCTCTTCTTGAATACCTCTCTCCCAATGGTACAGCTTGCAGTGCTCCGCCATTGCTATTACTAATTTGGTGGTATAGCTCTATAGGGGCCTTATTTTTGGCACCAGCTCTATAAATGGCAAAACAGCCTCCAAGGCCATGAACGGAACCATCGGGCGACTCTGGGGGCTTACTAGGATCACTGAGGGAGGCATTGCCGGAACTGCTATTATGGTATGTGAAGCTTATTGTCTTCATTCGTCGTCAGGTTAGCTGAGTAACATTTCAAGATATGTTTTACTTTGTCGCCCGATGTTGATTTCTCACGTATCGGAGCTAAAAGCGGTATTGAGTATGAAAAAAACTTCAACAGATACAAACGGCTTCTAGTTACAAAGCGGGATACTCCTCAAGTCCAAGCCATCTTTAAATTTTCAACAAGATTGTCTTCGCTGGTGTCACTATCACGAAAGATTCAGGGGATAATGTTGAGGAAAGTAGTGAAGATGATGACTTTGACAGCATTGCGAACGCTTTTGATAGATTGGGATGGAAGATTTTCAAAACAACAGGGAAGGTCTCGATTCTGATGACAATGCTGATAATAACATACGCTCCGAGGCTGCGGCTGCTGGTCCAAGTGTTGAACGGGAGGTCCCCGCGACCGTCACTGTCACTACTACCACAGCCGTCACCCTGGATGAGAACACTACTGCGCCGCGTGCGCCGACAACCACAATGCTAACCGCAGCCAGTAGTTCAGCAGGTGGTTTAGATGTTATGGCCGAGGTTGTCGTGGCTGAGGTGGCAGGGCGTCGCGGCCGAGCAAAAAAAGTAGCTGCACGAGGGGGAGCTCGGGGCCGGGGTAAGACCAAGGGGAAAGCCAGAGCGACTGGGAATGATACGGAAGAGTAGAGCAATGTCACTCGCATGTTACATTACCTGGAAGTCCTTTGGATATCTATAATAAAGGCAGATCTGTTTGTGTTTCACATCCTTCGATTTGTTAAGACATATCTTGTGTTCTGTGGCTTAGTAGGAAGTGTTCGCTGCATTATATTATATCCAAATCTCTGTTGCGCGCTATATGGAATTGGATATAAGACCCATAATGCCCATGTAACGAAATGGTAAGAATTGTAACATCACTATTGTACTATTGCATTATATAAGCCATTATTGTAAGGTCGCTGGTTCGACTCTCCTTGTATGCATTGTTTCCTCTAACAGCTTCTGATCTGATCAATCACGACTGATAAGGCAAGTAAATAATAATAAGAAATGAATAAACTAATAACCCAAAGAATTCATGTGAGAAATTGTTTTTTCATATTAGGAGATCTGCGCCTTATAAGCGCCTTATGGGACCCAGCGGCAACTAATTGGGTTGTCAAGCAATGAGACCCTTACTGTCACTATCAGTTTAAAATTGCCTGATAAGATGCCTGTCCCTCATAAGGTATGGTGATCTTATAGACTTTGTGACAGCTTAGCAGCCGGTTATAAGATCATTCGGCCTATTAGGTGTTATAAGGTAATAAAATGATTAATAACCAAATTGGTAAATGTCCGACATACTGCCACTGAAACACGTCAGACGCTGCCGAAGACTCCACCTAAATAGTTGTGTATAAATGCTCATAGAAGGGGACCAAAGCCTTAAGCTTGGTCTCTTGTGAATCCTAGACATTCTCAGAGCAACCCTCTAAGTGATCCAGAGCTTCCTAGCCCCTTTTC
>WTXH01000409.1:0-19830 GCA_022376555.1 Russula compacta
TGGATGATACCGGTGAGCTACGTTCCTCTCATGCATAAATTGGATACCCTAGATGGCTGGCCGTTTAACACGATCAACATGATGCACGGTAGGTGAATTTTGGCCACCTCGCATATTTGTGTAAAAAAGGCAACAAATTCGCCAATGGTTTGGAATTGAGGACGGTTAAAGGGCCGCAGAAGCGGGAACACCATTAGTTTGTGAGACCCCGGGCCGTCCAGTTCAATAACATCTAAGAGCGGTACACAATGGTTGCGAGGATCCTCGGCGAGTCGTGGAAATGAGAATTGGAGGGTGATAGCGAGCTCGTGGGGGCCTTCTTCTGGGAATACTCTCTTGAGCATAACTGGGCGGTCATCTTGTGAACGCGTGGCGTCCATAACAGCTCTCGTCTTTTGCTACCACTTGAGCAAGTAAATTAGGGGAAATACGACAACCTTACAATTGTAGCTTGTCCGTCCTCTACTGAGTAGAAATCTTTTCTTGATTTGACCCAAGACGGCTCCCAAAGAGGGTGATACCGAGAACGCAGTCTGTAACCACGCCTCTCAATGTCGTTGTAGTGGTCCCGCCACCACTCTTCGCTCGTTACCAGTGTTCCCCTTTGCCTTGTGCCTCTGAAGGACTCAGGGTTATCGGTCGCCAGTCGGAGAGGTTGTGAGATAGCTATTGTATGAGGCATATCATGGAGAGTTGGATGTAATGGAGAAGGAACTTGAAGCCTCGAGCTAGGAGCTCACCGAACACATGTGTGACAGGACACAGCCTGAGCACATGTGTGGGCCCAACTAGAGCTGACCTACCAGGCAATGAGTGACCATGGTGACAGGGATTGGACAACACTGCAGGCGAAACCACTTGCTATAACATACCCTATACTACTGGTTCGGTTACAACGGGGATAAGACACTGATAAGACCAACACCAGGGTACCTTAAGACTCGAGCTCTCATGTAGAACTTGAAGCTTGAACATTTGAACTCGGGCAGGCCTGTTTGCAACCACATGGCCTGCTAGTGAAACTCGTGTTGCCAACCGGTTCGTGTCCGCGTTCTGTGGCACTAGCCGAGCCGTCACGTGGGAATCAACGGCGACGGCGACTCTTGTTTCTCCCCAAACGAGCTCCTCAGACGAAGATATTTCCGTAGGCGACGCTTACTATCGCTGAACTTGACGATGCAACATGCATCGGGATTTTTATCGTTGTCCATTTTGCAAGCGAGGATCCCATGACTGCTGAATAATTTCGGGAGCGACATCACACTGGCATCACGGGATACCCATAATAACTACCACTAATCCTTGCTGGACGGCAATATATCTGAACTCATGTTCTGCTGTATGCATAAAGGGGTCACAAGGTTGGGCCCTTCATAGGAATATACACGGAAATGAGCACGGAGAGATGCGACGCAACTTAATATTTACCAAATGACGGCAACCTGCGGCCCAGAGTTACGCAAACTAGATAAACGCCCATTTGCTGGCGCCGCATTTCACAATCTTAATACTGTAACCCATAACAGTCAACGCAGCAGCCGAATCTTGGCTGTCCTTGACTCACTGACTATGTTACCCAGCTTTTAGAGATTTTCCCGTACTACTTTCCTGGCTCGTAAATCTGCTCTCCGCATGAGAAGTCTCGGTGCTCGGCGCCATTAGCATTGGCAACTCAACGTGTTGGACATGAGGATTTCGTAACTCTGCCAAATTGGGTACCGCCCCTCCTGTGAACGCGCTTGGAACTTTCGGACGATGATATGCCAATTGAGATTCTCTCAGCGGCTTTCTCGTCCCATTGAATTCTCTCAGCGCATGCAGGCCTCACCTCCAATTGGCTAGTAAAGAAAAGGCGCCTGTACGGCTGGCTGCCTTGGTTCTCAATATTTAAGGCCAAGGTAAATGTTGTTCACTCTCAACCGAAGGCACAAACCATGCGCAGCCTGCAAGACTTGCTACCATCTGAACAGGCCAGACAGGCTGATGGGCTCTTGGACGAAGCTGGTGAACTGCTGGAACAATGCAAGGGTTCTACAGATGAAGACAACTACGTTATTGCACAGGGGTTGTTGACAATGTAAGCGGGGCGTTGATCGTTTATTACCCATACACCTATTGACACTTGACTATGGATCGAAGCGCGAATGACTACCAACACGGTATGGAGAAAAAGAGCGCAATCCGTCGATCGAAACAGTCTCGACTCTACCTCGACAAGGCCCAGGAGACTCTGAAAACTGTCAAGGTTTGGTCTACACCTCTTCTCTTCAGATGAGGTTTAAATTTCTCCACAGCGTGTCATCCAGTAGAGTGACCTCAACTGACTCGGACGTCGCATTCTACGACACTGTGTCTTTGAGCACAGCGATTTTCCGACCTTGTGCCAAAAACGTGCACCCCTGGTTCAACTTGGCGGGTTATTTTGGTCTCCTGTTACCCCGTTGCCCCCACTCCAGTCATCTCTTAATGATTGATCGGTTCTAATACATTCTACACACAAGACCCTCCCGGTTTTAATAGCTGGGTTACAAAACCTAATCCGTCGATTGATGTAACCCTCGCAGCATCTCCACTTTTTTCCATATACATATACCCCCCCTCCACCCGCAGCGCCTCACTGGCTAGTTGGATCCCTCAGCTTTAAAGATTTCTTCTTCCGAATTCTAATTCCGACCTTATGCCGAGTTCATGTATTAGGAGGGATGTGGTGTATCATTGACACGCGCCAGCCCCGTGGCTCTGCATGTAATTGGTTGTTTTCGAACAAATACGTTCCCACTCTAGTTGTGCCATTCAAGGACTCGGATGTGTGGAGATATTCGGGTTTTCTAGGCATAGATGGTGATTTGCAAATTTCACATCATCGACGAACCATGTCAATGTCATGTGTCATGTGTCATGAAGGCATTGGGATAGCAGGTCTCCGGTGAATTACATACAAAAATGAACGAGTCAGCTGCCTAGCATGCCGGAATACGGTAAATGATGTGGGGTCCTCCTTCGGCGTAATGGGGGAGCGCAACTTGATTGGGCTCAATGACCTACGAATGTCACGGAACCTCTTGACAACTTCCTCGATCGACGGTCGCTTTGCTGGATTGTCATCCGTCATCGCATCAACTAGCTCTCTCATAAACTCAAAGCCCTTGAACTTCTACAATATCCCGTCAACTTCTTGAAATACTGAAGATAAGTTGGGTCTTACCCTCATAAAATTTTCGCGAACGAGATTGCCAAGGTAGAAGATATCGGTGTGAAAGGGGTTGCAGCGCCTTGCGCCATGATTGTGTTCGGGTGCGGACTTATCACCACCACGTAGCGGATCGTCCAACACATTCCGCGAGGGATACCGACGAGACAATCCAAAGTCTATCAAGTAGTAACGAGGAGGATGCTCTGTCCGGGTGAAGCATTTCGCTCTGCTCTTAAAGTTCAAGCTCCGATCGAGTCGTGCCGGATGATAACCTTCGGGGAACATCCCCGACGGGTCAAACATGATGTTGTTCACTGTGCAATCCCTGCGAAGGCTTTGAGTATGGGTTCCTTTTTGGGGAGGTACCAGGCCCACCGGTGAGCGACTCTTCGCTCATGCATGAATTTTAGGCCCTGACCAGAGCCTGTTAGAAATCACCTGCCAAACATGTTCGATGAACGTTCGGCCCAACCTCGCTGATCTGCATAAAGAAGGCTACGAATTCTCCATATGTTTGAAAACGGGGATCGTTGAAAGGACGCAAGAATGGCATCACCATCAACTTCCTGCCATCGTGTCCGGTTTGTGACAAATCGATAAGATCGAGCAACGGAACACAATGGTTTTTGGGGTCTCCCTTGAGCCCCGGTGAAGAGAACAGCTGGGTGATCAACAGCTCATGGGGACCCTCTTCAGTAAGAACCTTCTTGAGCATGACTTGTCTACCATCTTCTATACGCACAGCATCCATCGTAGCTCGTGACTAGGTCAACTCGTTAGGGTTAGAAACGCCGAGCAGAGTTATACCCACGATGATAGGCAGGCCATCCTCAGCGGTGAAAAAGTCCTTACCCGACCTCTTCCAAGACGGTTGCCAGTTTGGGTGATATCGAGACCGCAGCCTGTACCCGCGCGCCTGGATGTCACGATAACGATTTCGCCACCATACCTCACTATTGAAGAGGTCGCCAATCTCTCTGGGAGGGGAGTGTCTCAGACCCACACTTATCACTGGCCCTGAGCCAGGCATATAACGGGAGCGAAGAATGATGTGGTAGGTGGGATAATGAGGGTTATCAAGGTAGTGCTGGCAGCTTGGGGGGTTAAGCTGGTTTAGACCCGCATATCTACGACTATATAGGATGTCAGAATAATGATCAAAGATGCTTTTATGAGTCGGCGTATTGCCACTGCGCCGCAATAGAACCTTAGGCCTTGAGGCTTATCCAGGCTAGAGAACTGCTAGAAACCGAGAACCTGGGCAATTTCGGCCCCTTCGATCCGATCTGTGATTGTGCCGTAAGGACTGGGGCTGGTCATGACCTCACCGGCCTCACCGGCCGCGGGCGGATCCGACTCCGCAGTACACAAAACCGATTGGCGCCTCTGCCTCTGAATACGCTTCGTGCAGCATGCTCCGCAATTTGTTTCTCATAGATGTGCACTTCAGAATGGGTGTTTATAATGCTACCAACGGCGTCGCTCTGCGAGTGCAAAACCCACTGACACCCTGACTGCCACGAAAGGCTCATTTCTACTGCCCGCCATCAACGATATAAATGACCAATTACCTCCCAACTGCGCAGGCGAAGAAAGGAGATAAAAACATACATCGTGCTCGTAACCTTCGAGATGAGTGGAAGGACGTGATTCCCAGCGGTGATTTGACCGCCCTCCAAAATCGGATCACAATGTAGGTTATTTCACCAGCATGGGATGCATTCAGAGTTCATCGTCATCATTAATAGGGCGTCTGAGATGAGAGTTGGGATAGACTCCAAGAGGGGCTTCCCCAAGCTGTTCCATGCGCGAGCGTATCGTAAATACGCAGAAGAAACATTCGAAGTGGCTAGGGTCTTCATAATTTCGTCAGAATCTCCACGGAGGACGGTTAACACTATTTTTTTTCTCTGACAGGCAGTCTCTGACAGGGCTAGGGATGAAGAGTTCTCCGGATCCTCGTACCCTACATATGACGATTCTGAGCAACTTCCACGCACTATCGAGGCAGCGGAGGCTACATTCCGGTGTTACCTCAGCTACAAGGAACTGTTTCCAACTCCTGAGCAGGAGTCTAACTGGGTGAAATCTGTATGGCCTGTGGCGTGCAATAAGACAGGGGCTCGACTCAGCCCGCCTGTTAATCTCCCGGCAAGGGTGTGTTTCCACCATTCAATTGGACATCCCATAATTCAACCCATGCAGCTGGCAGCCGTTGGCCCGCGCTTCCGTGGAGATGTGAAAACGAGAATTACGCCACTCATCAAGAAGTTGTATGGGTTTGAGACCGACAAGGCTGGAGAGAGCCAGAACCGGAATATGGAACGTGCACGAGACCTAAAGAGAGACAGAGCTTTCATCGATGGGGAAAATGGGCTGCCATGCCGTCACCCCATTATACAGCAAGCGATCAACGCTATCTGGTTCGACAACCGTCGCTGCGAGGGCGTTATGTTCCCCCATGAATTCTGCCCAATGCCCTACGAAGCTACTGCCTTGGTACTCACAGTGGTAAGAAACCTTCGCATGAACTCCACCCCGACCAAATCTTAGACCTCTTTCGTAAAAGATCGAGTGCTGCCTCGACGAGTGGAGTGGAGGCCCCTGGATTGAAGCTCCGTTCACCTCAGAACACTATAAGGAAACCTACGTGGAACACCTCACTGCATTAAAGGCACTCACCTCTCAGGGCCTCAACACGCGGCACTGTGATCCGTTATATCGGCTCCGACGTGACCTTTATAATGAAGGACGGTGGGATCCCTTACCATCGACTTTGAGCTTGACTAATTTCTCATCCCAGGAGGCATGCAGGCGTCTCACCACACGTTACTTCTGACGGTCCGCAAGTTTGGCCGCAGGACAAGATAAATGCAGCTTGTGAAGGGTTACCGGATGCCCTTAACCTACAGGTACTACCTGATCGTGGCTCGTGACTAGGAATGTGAACTCAGAGCCTTTTCACATTTTTAAGCGTCTAGCGTCTTCATGATTATCAGTGTGTTCGCAGTGGATATTGTTTGTCACGATATTGATTGGCCACATGCTAGCCGTGTAGCTGATTATGTACTAGTATTAGTATTATTTTGAACTCGCATTTGTATGATGTAGTACATACAAAGTGCGCTCGACTCATGTATGTAATGTTGAACCGCGTCTGTACGGCATATGATGGGTGAAACGGAATTTACAGCCGTACGGCCTAAGGCCTTAAGCTAACCCGTGATCCTTAGTTTCGCCTCATGATGTCATGGTCTGATACAGGCTTATGTTGTTCATATAAAACCGAAGATGTGTGAGAGTGAGAGAGATGGGTGAAGGAATTGCTGTCTTGCGGCGGACGGGAGTTGGCAAGGGCCTCCCCGCATCTGGACCGTGCTGTGGGTCATTCGAAGTAGGATCGGAATCGGGCCGAGTATTCGCCAGGGAAGTCGCGTCCCGTGAGCAACCAAATGTCGAGAAGATCTAGTTAAATGAGGGAACTTAGGGGTACCCAAGCCTAACTCTGATATCAATCGGGTCTGCGAATTCATTGAATCGATGCGAGATTGTTGAGTGAAGGCGCTGATGGCGTCTGCGTCGCTATTGGCTGCGCCAGGGCATATCGGTCCTGGCGTTATGGAAGAGGCCGTTCGCCTCAGTTGTTCGGCTTTGCAGACTGTCGATTCTTTCGCACAGTTCATTTCTCTTCCGCGGTGCGAGCTTTTTAATTATATTTGAGTGTGAATCACGGCAGACGCTGCAGACCGAAGGTTTCCTGTTGTGTATGGATGTTCAGAGTAAGTTGTAATTCGACACTAAGTCGAGTTGGTTGAAAGAGGTGCACTGGATGCGGTGGTATCCCAATGCTTTACACCAGGGGAATTATGTCCTACCGGGGCTTAGCTGCATTTCGACCATGTTTATCCCACTGGGAGGTGTCGGAGTGTGATGTGTGCACAAGGCCTCACCAATGTCACTGTACCAGTATGAGGTCGGCATGGTTGTTCCTCAGGATAGGGTCCATTCCGACACTGCTGTGTCGGACGTTAACCCATAGTAGTTTGATGTGATCCATCGGAATACATAGTCATGCACGAAGATGGAGAAACGAGATGTGTTTTGCAAGCAACGTTTGTGGCGATATGTCACCTCGCAGTTGACGTATCGTAGATCGTAGGTGCATTTGTCGTGAACCTTCTGCTAGAACTAAGAGAAAGCATAGTCTTCAAGTTGGCACAAGATGTCCTCTGCCGCATCTGTAAAATTTGGGAGTATCGGGAGAGAGCGAGCGACGGTTAAATATGGCAGAGTTCGTGGCGATCCACGTTGAATGAGAGGCGCTCGAAAGACCCATGTGACTGGTCGGCCAGTCAGAGAAGGGGCGTAGGTTTCATGACACATCTGATTTTGGTCTTGGCTGTAAGGCCACATCGGGGTATGACGAAGCATAGGTTGGCACGATGGGGTTGCGCACGACTTCCCCGTGTAGCAAGCCTCATTGAAGCCTTCACCGACGCCTTTTAGGTTGTTCCGAACGAACTAGATGTGATGTTGGTGGTGAGCGTAGTATTCATCGAAGAAAGTTGCCGCCTCAGTTCAGTCTCAGCCGAAGTTTGCTTTGATTTGGGCTTCGACGGCTGGTCCGCAGGGAACACGAGTTGGATTTCGTCTTTGAACTTGAACTCGTTTGGGGCTGAGCCGCCATCAATAATTTTTGAGGTCCAGTCCGGAGCGGTGGGTGGCGTGTATGATAGCTGCGTAGTCGCCCAATAGGACAAGAAGGTCTTCTTCGATGCTGCGGAGGCATTTGAGGCATTGTACGATATTAAATAAGTAGCGTAGAAGCATCATTTCTGCTGTGCAGGTCATTTAGGAGGGTCCTTTCGCTTGGCATTAGACTGCCGAAGAGAAAGTCGCTGGGCATTGACAGTGTATCCCATGATCATGGCGAAGACACTATCGTTAGAAAGTCAGAGCAAAACCTCATCAGGTGAGGGGTTATTGGCGCCAGTGCATATGGCTCGCTCGAGGTGGACCGTGATGGCGTGGTAAGGAGTGTTATGCCATCGATGGTCTCCGGGTCGGCTGAACTTCGGATGGGGGCCACCCAAGTCCAGGGGTCCTCGCAGATCGCAGATATAGCCAGAACGACGATCAGCTATAGGGAATCGCAAGCTCAACCCGGGCGGTATTCCCTGGTGATGATAGCAGTTGACTTCGCATCCCTACCTTCAATTTAATGACCATATGGCATTAAGGACGTCCTCGGAGGTTGGTAACAACACATGTCCACCCAGACTCGTCGCATGAACTGTAGGTCGCCGTTGCAGCGGTCTGACAGCTCGAATGAGGATGACCCATAATCTCAACATTAAGGCAATTTCATGATTTAGTTAATCGTAGCCATGCTGCAATTTGGTGATGCAAAAGAGGGTGGTAACATACAAGGGTTACCATGAAGAAATAAAAAATAAAGTGCGGAGTTACGTAAATAAAGGGACTACTGGGTTACCGAATAACTGTAGCAGATAAATAAATAATTATAGTGGATTGCGTGGTTATCGATTATCGTCCAGTGAAAAATATGGTGATTATTAGTCTACGATGGTATAGCTAACCGAGGCGAGAGGCATGTCGAGAATTGGGATTTGGAATCGGGGAATGGCGCAAGACTATGTATTGTATCGTGCGGGCGGATTGTCTTGCTTGTTGAACCACTCCAAAGGGCTTAGGTACTTTTCTCGAGATTATAGGGGAGCGTAGCTTGCCCTTGCTCAGAGATGTTCGGATGCTGATGAACCTTTGAAGTACCTCCTCAATACGAGGGCGCCTGGCTGGGTCTTCGGATGTCATTGCGTCAATCAGACCCTCCATGAATTCGAAGCCATAGCATCGCTAACAGCGAGGATGCGATCAATCACGGAAACGGGTGTCCCGGAAGCCGGACGTACTTCCATAAACTCTTGACGCACAAGGTTTCCGATGTAATATATATCGGTTTGGAACGGGTTACAGGGTCTTCTCGATCGATGCTCCGGCGCTGACTTGTCTCCGCCACGCAAGGGCTCGTCCGTTACATCCCGAGAGGTGTACTGGCGCGACAACCCAAAGTCAATGAAATAGTAAATAGGAGGACGCTGAGTCCTGGTGTAAGCCTTTGCAGTACCCTTGAAGTTCCTGTTACGGTCAATTTTGACTGGATGGAACCCATTCGGATACATGCTAGACGCATCGAACATTATGTTATTGGCGGTGCAATCACTACAAAGCCATTCAGACTTGAAACGTACTCGGTTGAAGGTATGATCACCTACCGATGGGCAACGTTTCGCTCATGCATGAATAGAAGGCCCTGTACGATCAGTTACTAAACATTGATATGGAATGTGGTATATGGGTAGAATTTAGCCGTACTTCACATATCTGGGTAAAGAAGGAGACAAATTCCCCAAATGTTTGCATCTTGGGTTCATTGAAAGGGCGCAGGAGGGGAAACACCATTATTTTCTGTGGCTCGGGGCGCCGAAGCTCGATGACATGTAACAGCGGCGCACAATGATTATGTGGCAACCTGGCAAGCTCTGGCGATGAGAACAGCTGGTTGATCCTCAGCTCGTGAGGTCCCTCTGCAGGGAGAACTTTTTTGAGCATGACTTGAAGGTTGTCTCGCACGCGCGTCGCGTCCATCGCTGCCCTCAACTGTCCCTAACTTGAGCTGAAGAGCAAAGACGAGCACCATGACACGTACTATGGTAGGTTGCCCATCCTCCACGGTGTAGAAATCTTTGCCCGACTTCAGCCAAGAGGGTTGCCAACGAGGGTGGTATCGAGGGCGAAGCTCGTAGCCATGTTCGGCAATCTCGTCGTAGCGGTCCCGCCACCACCGTTCGGTCATAACGGGCGACCCTGCCTGTCTGTTAGGAGGGTCACGGTGGGCATTGGCGTTGACAGCAGTACGACGTGAAGTCATGGTGTGTAAGAGAGAGGGTAGTGAGTGTCGATACTGTACTGGAGAGTTAACTTAGTGTCGTGGGGGAATGCCATGGTGCTCAGCGGTTCATAAGGCGTATTTTTCATCCCCTCATTGCCGTGAAGAGTTTAGTAGAACCCTGAGGCGTGCATCATGAATAAACGATATCAACGTGTCGGGCCGAGAGAATTTAGAGGGTGCCTTTTCCGCCTGTGCCGTCCTGGTGAGACGAGGACCGCGGTCAAGCGCTCAAAGCTTTGGCCCCTACAGTACAAGCCCACACCTAACTGTTTTCACTATACTCCTGTGGCTCGCAGATGAGTTTGATTTGAATTTAAGTGGTTAGCTGGTCAGGACTTCCAAGTCTCTCATACACTCGACGAGTCTTTCTTCACTGATCTCAGTTCTCAAATAATGCAGCCAGCGCTTGTTCTGTCGCCAGCAATGCACCGGACTTGGCAGACCCAGCGCTCCGAGACTAAGTACCCTGGCGAAGGGGGCAGGTGAGCCATGTACGTACGGAATCTCCAACTCGTTGCGGCGTGGCGAGCAAGTGTGCATTACATCCAACCTCATGGCCTGCCCTGTGACAGTGCTTGATGTAATTAACGTGATAGGGGCCTGGGGACTCACCTCAAGCCCTCTCCCCCCTTCTTAGGGCTGGGGCGCTGTGCGTATAACTCATACTTTGCTATGCCGAGGAAGACGTTCTACTGCATGACTTCTGAAGTTCTTATCTTCTATCGGAGCCCCCTGACTGCATTCATGAATGGGTGAAGGACCATACAGGGGAATCAGTCCTTGAGGCCTGATCACTCTTATTCCTCATCACTTGTGAAGCAAGAAGCAAGCTCTCCAACCCCCCCTCCCCTCTCTTCAACTTTGTCACTCTCCTTCTCCTCTCTAATGTCGCGCACAGCTAGCCCTGGACCCCCATTGGATGGATCTGGTGTTTTTGTGTGGAGGATATTGGAGTTTCTGTCCAATAGGCTCCCCTCTTCTCGAGAGGAGCTAGGTAACCAGCGGCTGGAAAGCGCCCGCAGATTAGCTTCAGAAAACTCTGCTATGATCAGTAGCTCGGACCTGGAAATCGCCAGGGAGAAATTTACTCTGTGCGTCTTACCTTCACGGAGCGTATCCGAGTCATGTCCAACGCACGTTAGTACGACGGAGATCAGGCAAGGGTTGGAGTCAAAACGAGGCTTGTCGAAATTCCTACAGGCGCGAGAATACTGCAAGTCCGCCAAAGATGCTCTCCGGTTTGTCGAGGTCACTCTCGCACTAGAAACAAGGAACGGCATTTCTCATGATCTCATAATGTTCTAGACCGTCTCCGGCAGAGCCATGGATGATATGCTGATACATAGGGCGGCGGGCTACAACCTCGTGCCCATTCGTATGGACGTAAGTAATCCAACCTCTTCTTCCCCTCGACCGGCATCTCCCGAGAATTTCACGTAAATCGCATATCTAGACCTCGGGCACCAGGGTCGACCCACGGCTCTGCGCTGAAATGAAGCCGACGGTTGCGACTCTTGTGGAGAATCTATATCAATTCAACACGAGTCAAGCACGTGAAAGTATATGTTCTAACACCAAACGTGCTCAAATGCTGCTGAGAGATATGAATTTCGTCTATCCTGTAAGGCACAGCCTCACTCGCAGTTACCCTGTGCCTTTGCGAGACACTGACTCACCCCGTCAATAGGAGGCCTGGAAGGGCGGAAAGCGTCATAACCCATATCGGCACCCCATCATCCAAAAGACTATCAATATGAATTGGTTTCGTAACAAGGATGACGTGGGAGTAGTGCATCATGAACATTTCTCCCCAATGCCCGTTCCAATCATCGCTCTTACGCTCACAGTTGTAATGATTGCTCTCACAACTCCATACTTGGTGGATACTGAATGTTTCGATTTTTTCAATAGATAGAGCGCTGCATTGATGAGTGGTCCAATGGGGTGCGAAAGGACTCTAGTTGGGACGAGAAGAGACTCCAGGCCGTGTACGCTTCGCATGTCTCCTCGTTGTTTGATTTCAAAGCACATAGCCCCACAAGCAATGATGTACTGTATCAACTACAATGCGATCTCCTTAAGGATGCGCGGTAAGACCCCCATGTACAGCCTCAGGCATACCTCTTGCTGATCAATCTTTTGTTATCGTAAGTGAACATGCAGGAGTTTCGCATTTTCCAATAACAGAGCCAGGGAGGTTCCCACCAGGGGCCCTGGACATGGTACGGAAAGGATACAATGATCCTACTTCACCTGATCTTCCGGCATACGGTGAAATACCAGAGATCGTTATTGCAACTCTCTGACTCACACATCTCTCGCTTATACCGATATAAGTTGATAGGCTTCCTCGGCGTCATGTATCTGAAGCATTATTAAAAAAGTGTATGATTACGCATGGTAGCACTTTCACGATGACGAAGACTGTTGAAAGATGGAACTGATTGCGCCTGGCAATCTCTCATCCGCGCGAAGGGAAAACTATCAAGAAGACCCGTAACTGCTTCACGGTGGCGCCATTAGCGAATACTGTAATACCAAATGCGCCGTCGAGCAATTTAGTGGCGGAGGGCTTGGCCAATTGACACAATATAACTGAAATCCATGCTGGGAAGGAAAGGTATGACTACTGACCCCAGTGTTTGGGGAGAAGACGGTGTGCGATAGGAAATATGACCATATTATAGATGTCATAAATATGGGGACGAGGTGAGTTCGAGGGGTGCGCGGGCGGGGATCGTATACAGAATACTCACTCACACACTTCACACTCACAGCGCCCTGTTCAAATTTTGAAAGTAGTCGGTGTCCTTTCGGTGTATCTTATCTTATTTATTCGCACAGTTTCCGAGGTCTGCCGTAATTCAACGCCGCGCTCATATTTCCGACAATAGATGCGGCTAAGGGACTCGCATGAACCTGAGCTGAGGACGCCACTGCTGTACAGCTGCAGTACTGACCGCGAATGATGCAGGACAGATGAGGAGAGATCTCACGTGGCTGCACCACCGGACCGGCAGATGCCGCGTACGCTCACGTGCTTCGTGCTTGTCGCGTGTTTGTCGCGTGTTCGTTTCCTGCACATGGTTCCTGCACATGTACAATTCAATCGACATCCGTTGGGACCTTGGGTGCGTGGATACTTCGGCGCATCAACTTATCATTGTCGACTTCCCTTTGTGGAGCTAGGTAAAGCTAGGTTCGTCGCTACACCGAGTCATGTTTTGTTATAGATTCCGGTTTTGACAGTACATCCGAATTCAGAAACTAATAATGGCAACGGCGCCGCTCAACATAATGCACGGTAACAACTGGATGGCAGTACTAGTGCAGATAAAAGGTGTTTCACGTCTTCTATCACTAGCAAGGTCACCCTCTGGGATTATCGAACCGAGCCAGCTATATGGTGGTGCATCAACCAATGGCCATATCCTCCATCATAATTGTGATACGCCTTACGCCGGCCGGCAATTTAGTGAGGGTGCAAACTTTCCACCCTGATTCCGGATCGCGCCGGATCGCGCCAGATCGCCAATCGCGCACAGGGATTGGCGGCTCGTCTCAGATCCATTAAGAGAGACCTATGTGGTTCAACTCGATCCAACTCGATCACAGCACCGCAAACGCGTGTATGCAGCGTGCTTAGCCACCGCACTGGCTTCTTATCCAATCTCAGAGGGCACGCGTCTTCAACGTGCACCCACCTGCCAATCTGGCTCCCAAACCCTATTCTAAAGTTGGGCTCGGTGGGCCCATGATCTGATCGGAGTAGCCCTGCCCTCTGCGCCGGTGTCTATCTACATCGTCACATTGCTACTCTTATGATTTCTACTCTTTGTAATGTCCGCAGAGACACTCACTGCCCTTTGCATACACCTCCCGGAACATGGCTGTCCAGAACTCATGTATGAGGTCATGATTTCCGCCACTACACTCGCACCTTGCATGGACCTTTGTCCGAGATTACGTACACGTGTCAGTGTTCGCGTTCACACGATCGATCATCATACGCGTGGGCACCTGCAGGCCTAGGGTCGGTGCATTCGCATGATCTCCCTGTTCCACGAGGCTGATGTCAACGAATGCAGGACATGACGCAAGACCTAGACGCAAGACCTAACAATGGTGATGTGGCCCCTTGCGGTCTCTGCCGTACAGACGTACCCCTGAGTCTCAAGGGGCCCAAAAGTGGAACTACGCCCTACGCCGCCGCGGCGCGTAGTACTTCCAGAAAGGGGGCCAGAACGCCGCAACAATACTAGCTGACCCATAGCCTGTGATCCCTCTTAGATGCAGAGCAATTGGTGTAAGCTAAATTTCCAGCAGAATTCGCAGGAAATTATCAACATGGCAACATGGCATCGACAATATACATGCAGGGTAGATTGTTTCTGAACATTTTTATAGACTATTCAAAGCGAGAGGAATGCAAGAAGGCAAAGAAATGCTTAGGGAGCGTGAGTAGGAAGAGGGACTGGCCCCTAATGGTCTATTAAGGGATTCGTTAAACTGAGGGGTTGTTGATTGTGGAACAAAAACTGCTCTGAGGTAATTGAATCTCAACCTGGAGAAAGAGGACTGGTAGGCTGTAGGTGAGAACGCGGGAGTGACCTCGTGGATGGGTGTTAGTTCCATAGCTCTGTCAGTGAGGTATTGCTGCTGCTGCTGCATCGAGTGTATCATGTGGAGCAGTATCATAGACCCCAATAACATACTATAGGACGGGTCGGGGTATAGGCGTGTTTCTTGAGGAGCCACAAGTGATCAGGGGTCTGGAATGGCAGGCTTTCGTGAAAACACATAGTGAAGGGTGAGCAGGGCTTGTTTCGCGTGGCGAAACATGGTAAATAAATTGGGCTCGTGCTTTGACGTGAGTGCAGAGCGCAGCTTTAATCCACTTAGTGATTCGCGGATGCGAGAAAACTTCGCCACAACATCCTCGATTAATGGACGCTTTGCAGGCTTGATGTGCGTCATCTCGTTCACCAGGTCCTGCATAAACTCAAAGCCGTCGTATTTCTGATTGCGTAGTTTCATCAGCTGCATTACGGGCTGTACATCGCCGATCTTACCTGCATGAACTCTACCCGGACGAGATTGCCCAGGTAATAGATGTCCGTGTGGAACGGATTGCACGGGGCTCTATTCCGGTGCTCGGGCGCAAATTTATCACCGCCACGAAGCGGTTCATCAAGTGCTTCTCGCGAGAGGTACTGCCGCGATAGGCCAAAGTCAATCAGGTAATAACGAGGAGGCCTTTGTGTCCGGGTGTATCGCTTAGCTCTGCCTTTGAAATCCCGGCTCCGATTCATTTGCGTGGGGTGGAATCCTTGGGGAACATCCCAGATGGGTCGAACATGAGGTTGTTCACAGTACAGTCTCTGAAAAGGTCTCAGAAAGCGCTTCCCATCTGCAAGCGTCCACGCGCACCTGTGTGCGATGTTTCGCTCATGCATGAATTGGAGACCCTGATCGAACGGACATCAGAATTGATTGATTCGCGACGATGACAATTTTTAAGGGAACACACCTCACAAATTTGCGTGAAGAATGCAACAAACTCGCCAAATGTTTGGAAAGAGGGATTGTTGAAGGGGCGTAACAGTGGCATAACCATCAGCTTCTGGCCAGTTTTAGGTATCTTAATAACACCGAGTAATGGGACACAATGGTTACGAGGATGTCGGGCGACCCCTGGAGACGAAAAAAACCGAGAAATTCTCAGCTCGTGTGGTCCTTCCTCGGAGAAGACCTTTTTGAGCACGACGTGCTTGCCATCGCGTCGCCGTCTTGCATCCATGACAGCGCGTGACTAATATGATCGGTCAGCACTGATAGCACCAAGAAGATGGCACTAACAATGGTGGGCTGTCCGTCTTCCATAGAGAAGAAGTCTCTGCCCGACCTTCTCCACGATGGCTTCCAATCTGGGTGGTAACGAGGACGAAGCTCATATCCATGGTCCTCGATTCCATAGTAGTGATCTCTCCACCACCGCTCGCTTGTGTATAGCGTGCCAATCTCTCTGTCAGTCTGTCCTGCATAGCCCTGGGACGTTGTTAAACTGTCCATCCACCTGAGTAATGAATTGGTTTACGAGATTGAAACTTGTGAACGCTGATGTTAGTCAGACACGTTGATTGGACAGGGGTATACAAAGGCAGACCTGAGAATAAGCGTCAGGGGGGATGGGTTGATGGCAATTCAAAGATTTATGGGAGCTAAATAGTTCAGAGTCCCAACTTGAAGACCAGATTGTAGAACACCGCACATCACTGCGTCCTCGTGGGAAGTGGATGGCGAGGGTCAGTCCATCAATGCAGTGCACCTCACTTGAGCCGTGAAAGGGAAAACAAATCAGCAATACTCGTAAAGGGGATCTACTTCCACTTACGTCAAATGCTATACTTACATAAGATATCTGGTTCCGTATACATACAAATTGAAGTTGGAGCGACCAGATAGAAAACGTGCACTGCACCAGGGACACGCCGGCGCATGTCATCATAAGCTGCCACGAACCTTTCCCATCTCTTCGTGTTTGATGTGGGTTTGGATTCTTGGAATATGAATGTGAAGGATGGGGTAAGAAAGTCGCAAATGCGTGCACAGAATCAACGACCTCCCAGTTCTGATAGAAATAAAGATGCGGTGATCCAAATTTGCACGCCGCGTGTTCTAGAATTCCAACGTACGTCAATCAAGTTAGGCAAGATGGCCGAAGAAGGATCGCCTCGCGGTGCATTCACAGAAAGTGGATCAGCTGGTCATCCACTCTAGGAACGAAGTAGAGAAAACGCTGATGGTGAGACTGCCATGAGGGAGATAACGAAGTCTCAGCGTCCACTGTACACCCGCCTTGGATTGCCATTACCAATATCGGATTCAGCGCGTTCCTGGTGCGCTACGCCTCAAACAAACAAAAACTTGTATTTTTCGAATTCCTTCGTCCAGTCAGTGTCTCCTTCTTGGCCATGCCATGGTGAGAGCCACAAGGCCGAGTGATGGGCAGGAAGATCACGAAGAGCTGGTCGAGGTCCTCCCATCCCGGAACTACCAAGGATCATGATCATGATCAGTCATTACGGCAGATCCGTACTCGCAACACCGAACCGCGATGCCATCCCAACCTCCTCAGTTCCGCACCTCGTCGACTCCACCGTAACGGACATCTATTCCTCGATCATCAGTGCATGCCTCACTGCAAGTGGCTTGTGCCTGCCTGGCACTCGTGGTCAGGAGCTGTATAACCGAATACATATAACCCCGCAACTCTACTGGACAACCCACGAATTTCCACACCCTCCTTTGCAAACGCCCCATTGTTCCATTGTTGCCATCTTGTCATGAGTCAAGTAATCACCAATATACCCCGCCGAAGACCCCGCCGAACATCCCACCAGATATCCCACCGAATGCAGGAGCTGTCATCGTCACCAGGCTTCTAGACACCGTCGCGAGGCAGTTTCCAGCATCACAAGAGGCTCGGGGCGATCGAGACCTGGAACTAACCCGTGGATTATCCGTTGAATATGAATCAGTCATCGACCCCAGTGACCGCAGAATCATCAAGAGAGGATTACCTTGTGAGACCTCACCTTAATAAAGTGTGTCACTGCTAACATCCGGTAGTGCTCAAGAGATTAGGACCGAGTTGGATGCAAAACAGGGCTTTCAAAAGTTCTTACACGCCCCAAATATCGCAAGGCTGCCAGAAGTGCTTACCGATATGCCAAGGTTACTTTTAAATGTAACCTTTTGTGTCGTGTTTCTTATTATCCCTGTCACAGTATGCATCAGACAGAGGCAGGGACGCTGCCCATTTTTCTCATCTATCCGATACAGATGGCTTTGACTCCGTGATGAGGGTCGCCCAACGTCTTTACCGGTCCTATCTCAGCTGCAGGGATGCATTCCCATCGCCTCCTACCATGGAAGAATGGGCAGCGGCTGCGTGGAGTGAAGCATGTACGTTTACAGGGGAAAATCCTACTACATTGCCCCAAGTCGATGAGGCAAGTCTCTTTTTTTGACAAATGTTACACCACCTGACGTGAATTCTCAGGTCGTAACTAGCAGCATGACGCTTTTAAATGACATGAAGATGAGATTATGCATGCTGTGATGACTTCGTATGGGTTTAACACCAGTCAAGCTGCGCACAGCATCAGCAGTAATGTAACATGCGCTCAAGCGCTGCTAGCCAATACGACTTTCATTTATCGGGTACGTCCCATTGTATGCTGCTTGTAACCCACTGAGCCCCCTTGCGTACAGGAACGCAACCTTGACGGGACTTCTCATTTCCCATATCGACACGTCGCCATCCAAAAGGCCATCGATCTCACGTGGTTCCAGAACAAGGATTCCGATGGCATCCTCTTCTACAAACACTTCACACCTATTCCAATCAAAGCTATGGCCTTATACTCACGGTGGTAAGGATTGAAGCTACGTCCTACCGTGGATGCTGAAGGGCATACCCATTTTATCAGATAGAGTGCTGCATCTATGAGTGGTCTGACGGCACACGCAGAGAATCCAATTGGAACGAAGAACGCTACAAAACCACTTACCATTCACATATCAGGTCCATTTGTAATCTTCGTGATCACAGCCCCCACACAGCACAGATTGTACAGCAGATACAGAGCGACCTCCTCAAAGATGCACGGTAGGATTCGCTTCTGTGTCTGTATCATAGACTCTTTTTCTGACTCACTGTTCACCATAAGCACTCACGCGGGTGCCCCACCGAACCTATAACGGAGGAAGGAAGGTTTACTCTGGAGATCTGGATTCTGCGCTCCAAGACGAGCTTCCTGGGTATTATGACAATGTCCCAACGTTCAGGGTCTCTGCCCCTGATGATCCGTAATCGTAAATCACCCATTTGACCGTTATACCGTACTCCCCTTGCTCTCCTTTGATATCAGCGATAATATGTCATACCAGCTAGCGCGTTCAGTATGACATTCCGTACAATAGCTTCTATGTATGTATGACTGCCAGTCGCCAGTCCGATGGCCACGTATACGTATATATCCACCTTCCCGTTGTGTGCCCCTATCCCTTTGGGCGCACCGATGGACCAAGTCCCAATTTGTGATTGGAATTATGCATCCATCCAGAGTCCATAAAACCCGTTGGTTTTCATAGCGCCAACGGCACACTCCGGCGCATCCCGGGCACAGCGCGAGGGTGTATTAGGTGTCTTTAGGATATCAATCAGCGGACATGGACTGGATTCGGGTTAGTGGGTAATAATAGCAAATGCTAGAATGACGAGTGGTGAGTGATAACTCGATAACCTGTCACTCCCAGTGGACACCGACAGGGTAATTGGGATGCTGACGCACAACGATGAATGCTTGTATGTCATCCCAAATAGATCTGCAAGTGGAGGACCCCCCAAAGAACAGGCTATGCGGATTAGGCAACACCTCTGTGGCCCTTTCCCCTGTGAGTTCTTGCAGCACCCGCGCAATGAGTAGCTTTGGCTCATCATATATAAAGAGACATTGCATGGTGGGAAAGGAGTCAAAAAGTTCCAACCACTGCGTGAAGGCGATGTCATTCCTAGTGATGGGAAAGTTTGGTTCAGTCCGGTTCTTGGACAGTTTTTGCTGAACCCAGAACCAAACCAACAATTTGGTTTGGGCAA
>WTXH01000041.1:0-205168 GCA_022376555.1 Russula compacta
TTCAGTCGCCCATCTCTACTCGTTTCTCTGATGTCGTCGGTGACTGGCGTTTTCCGATCCATAAAAAGTCTCCATGGCTAGCTACGAGTGTTTTATAGATATTTAATACTGAGTCTACACACCAACAAGAAAGATCACGGTGATATACGTGAATCCGGGACCACAATTATGTTGTGGATCGTGAGGCCGTGAAATATTCAATGACTATTTTGGGGGTTGGCAAGGTTAGCAATAATGCGAAGCGATTCAGCTGTCGACCAGGTCAGTACAGAAGTGGTCGATTGCTATGGTTCGGAAACGCGATGCCCATTGCCCTTCGGCGAGCTCGCGCATCCACGTCCGATTGAGTCCGGCTTCTCATGCATACAGCTCAACGCACCATCCCTTCTCGAGTGCAGTGCGCACACAACCACGGAACCCTTCGTTAAACTGCCCGACGTTCCCATCCCCCCTTGCGACGACGATCGTCGATCCAGGTGGTGGTACATCTACGTCTGCAATTGCCTGTAGCAACTTCAACTGCAGTAGTTCATCAGCACCCTGTTCGCGGTAGCGCAACCGATTACCCGGCGCCAGCGCGGAACGAGGACGATTCACAGGGGGTGCGTCGCTCGACTTTGGCTCAGATGAGTCAGTTGCCAAAACAACGCCAGATGACGGCCCGTGCGTGTGGTCCTTGGTGGCATTCCAAGCGCCGCTACTACTACCGCTGCGCCCTCGAGAGTGACGGTGGCGCTGAGATGATACCCTGTCCGGGCTATCAGGCGCACCTGCATACACGTGGACTTCGTATCCGAGTTTGGTGGCAGGCTTCATTGGCTGATACAATGGCGAAGAAGCCACAAGTACACGCCGAGTGACAGAGCGCCCGCGTTCCAGGATAAGTGTAAAACCAGTGTGGGACATCCATGCAACCTTTGTGTGGATGAGATGGTGTGGATGTCTCTGCAGGTAGTAACTCAGGAATCCAACGAGAATGACAGCGCTGCAAGAAGACCGTTCGCTTCAAGGTCAGTTGGAAAGAAACTCTTAGAGAAACGGACGTACTAGTACTAGTTAATGAAGACGTGGACAAGCGGTTGTCCGTGCCTCGGCGGAGGTCCTCGTGAGTCAATGAACCCGAGTGAAGGAGATTGGAGTGAGTCACTAGAAAGGACGGCCGTAAGGAGCTCTGTCCCTGCAGTGAACAGAAACTTGAGTTTGTTCGCGAGTGCTCGCAGGCGTACAACGCGTAGATCAAGTGGACTAGTGTGGAGAGTTGGCGTAGATTTACTGTCTCCTAGCTGAGAACAGCCATCTACGGAAGCGGAACGGACGCTATTGCGGTGACCCTCCTTACGGTGTGGAGAAGCAGATGAGGACCTGAATCGGATGGCAGCTTCAGAAGAGGTGATGTCAGGTGAAGAAGGTTCATTGCCCTCAGCCATGATGGCGTTCTGATTGTTATTCCCAGCAGCACCCGACGACGTAGTGCGTATAGGTTTTCCCCCGCTGCACATACGACGTGGGGTCGATTGTTGTTTTTAAAACCTAAATAACGTAGACCTCAACCTCTGGATATAGAAAGCCACGTATAAGTATATGTACCTAAATAATGTAGACTAGGTACAGTTAGAATGTAGCATGTATGTACTCGAAGTGCGTCCTCACCCTCAGCCTCTGAGGATAGGAAGCTGAGGGGATGTATCCTATGTTAGTCGCCTTATATGTATGTCCCAGTAAACTACGCGTGCGCTGCTAGGTGACGCTAGGTGACGTCAGTTCCCATGCATGCGTTCCAATAGTTGTTGGTGGGGCGGGGCTTGTTGTCGGCGGCGCGAGGAGGGGTCGTCAGAAGTAGAACTGTCTCCCCACTGCACCGAATGTTCACGAGGGGCCGACAGATTCGCGCGTTCAGCCGCAATGTATTGAAGGGCTTTGTCAAGGTTTAACGAGGGCTGTTCTTCGTCCGTATTGCTGGCATCTTTCTTTTCACCACGGTCTACCTCTTGGTCGACCATCGTTTCTCCTTCAGTATCATACGAAAGCGATTCATAAGGTGGAGGTGATGGCGGTACTACGCAGACGCTTGTTGTTGCCATTGTTGGGCCATGCACCTCTAGGCCATACAATCCCTCCATCTCGTGGGAGGATTTGGGCGGCTGCTCGTGGGGTCCGGGCATGAAATAGCGCTCCCAAACCTGTTCCATCCGCCTGAAGCGTTCTGACTCAGACTTCCATGCCTCACGCCATTGATTCCTGTGATCGTTAAACACTTCCCAAGATACCAATGATCAGCTAGTGGATTTAAAGTTAAAATTTGGCGAATCTCACCAGCCAGATTTCGCTTTGTCCCATGGCCTTGAGTGGCAATGTGGGTATCAAGGTCATCGAGGGTACCGAAGCTCTTTCTACAGTCCGCCCAAGAGCACTGATAGGGAGCAAGTTCATCATCAAATCGGCGGGGAGAGTCTCCGACTGTGATTCGAGGAGAAACCAATGAGCTCGTCTTGACATAGATGAATCAAGGAATATGATACCGTATTTTCCCTTAGCAGATAATGCATGCGGGATCGGGACAACGGATGAAAGGCTGGCTGAACGGAAGCGTTTCTCACCAGCCACATTTCGTTTCTTCCCATGATTTTGAGTGGCAATGTGGGTATCAAGGTCATTGAGGGTACCAAAGCTCTTTCTACAGTCCGCCCAAGAGCACTGATAGGGAGCAAGTTCGTCGCCAAATCGGCGGGGAGAGTCTCCGACTGTGTTTCCAGGAGGAACCAATGAGCTCATCTTGACATAGACGAATCAGGAAATACGATACCAGATTTTTCCTTAGTAGTCAATGCATGCGGGATCGGGACAACGGATGAAAGGCTGGCTGAACGGAAGCGATTCTCACTAGTCACATTTCGCTTCTTCCCATGATTTTGAATGGCAATGTGGGTATCAAGGTCATTGAGGGTACCGAAGCTCTTTCTACAGTCTGCCCAAGAGCACTGATAGGGAGCAAGTTCGTCATCAAATTGGCGGGGAGAGTCTCCGACTGTGATTCCAGGAGAAACCAATGAGCTCGTCTTGACATAGACGACTCAGGTAATACGATACCAGATTTTTCCTTAGTGGTCAATGCATGCGGGATTGGGACAACGGACGAAAGGCTGGCTGAACGAAAGCGTTTCTCACCAGTCACATTTCGCTTCTTCCCATGATTTTGAATGGCAATGTGGGTATCAAGGTCATTGAGGGTACCGAAGCTCTTTCTACAGTCCGCCCAAGAGCACTGATAGGGAGCAAGTTCGTCACCAAATCGGCGGGGAGAGTCTCCAACTATGTTTCCAGGAGGAACCAATGAGCTCATCTTGACATAGACAAATCAGGGAATACGATACCGTATTTTTCCTTAGTAGTCAATGCATGCGGGATTGGGACAACGGACGAAAGGCTGGCTGAACGGAAGCGGTTCTCACCAGCCACATTTCGCTTCTTCCCATGGCTTTGAGTGGCAATGTGGGTATCAAGGTCATTGAGGGTACCGAAGCTCTTTTTACAGTCCACCCGAGAGCACTGATAGGGAGCAAGTTCGTCATCAAATCGGCGGGGAGAGTCTCCGACTGTGTTTCCAGGAGGAACCAATGAGCTCTTCTTTACATAGACGAATCAAGGAATATGATACCAGATTTTTCCTTAGCAGTCAATGCATGCGGGATTGGGACGGACGAAAGGCTGGCTGAACGCAAGCGATTCTGTGCAGCATCAGGGCGGGGAGAAGGATGAGCGCTGAGAATAAGAGGTCGGGCATTATCATCATCGAATGTAGTGTGGAGAGTGGGGGGATGTCGGCCAACTGAGCAAGCACATTAGTACCCAGTTGTGACCTGTGATCTGAGACGAGTCTGGAAGAATATCAGTGTACGTACCTAATGGCGTCACAGCCGTAACTCCCTGTACTGGTAAGGACGCCCATCCAGAACTGGCACTTGGGCCAGCGGTGCTGGGCCCTAGATGGACTGAAAACGACATAGGATGTGGAACAGGTGAGGGAAGACTGCTGCTATATAGGGAGCTTTGACATTGCCGCTGGGGGCGCGCCCGAGCCGAACCCAGCTTTTGAGATGTGAGGGATGTTGTGAGTTGCATGGCAGGGCCTGTCAAAGCGAGGCAATCAAGAAACCAATCCGACCTCCACAAGATACAAAACATACTGAGGTTGTGGAATAGTACGGAAAGAGTAGCTACCCTGACAAATTCTGTGGATTCTGTAGCAGGGATTGAACTCTGCTTTGTGGACGACAGATCTTTTCGTGATGCCCCTGTGAGAGGCAGAAAAGTCATGATGATGGTGGGAGCTCACCACATAGAGCTTGATGTATGTCCAGGTTGGACTTTCGGAGACGTCCCATCATCACGTCGGGTTGGAGGCCTTCCAATGACTGCAAACATGAAGGGAGCGGTATAACCCTTAAAGAAATGTTCTCTCACAGTGCCATCCCAAATTCCAACAATCCTTGCCAGATCATCATCATGAACAAGGGCTATATCACAGTCGAACGCCCGCTACATAGTCTATGTGAGAATCTGGCATATATGCACAGCATGATTACGACTCAGGCCCGTAGTACTCACCTCGGCGACATAGTTTAACAATAGGTGAAGAGGATCTCGATACTTTGATTTCTTAAATGAAGGCTAAGAGAGGCGAAGCAAGTGCATTAACTTACCCTGCTGGCAGGGGGTATCGATACTAGTTGTGTGTCGGCTTCTGAGTCATCGTCAGTCTCGCCTCGATCTGCCAGTGATGAGGGCCCCGCTGCTGCCTTAAGTTGCTTGGGCATGAACCTGAGAGTACGAGTGATACGGAACCCTCGAAGAAAGATGCACTGATCCTCAGGTAGATCCTACATGCACAAGAACGTTTCAAAGCTGTACCAGAATGGCCGGCCCTTGCAAGCTGGGTACCAACATACCTTCCCCTCAGGCCCCTGATTCAACAACGCTCCATGAATGCGCTCAGGTGAGAATTGCCACCCGATGTTAGCGTTAATTACGTCAACCCCGAATGATGCCTGCGCATCCCCTTGGCCCTCCAAGAATGCGATATTTGTCCAAGATCTTGTGTGATCGCAACCAGTAACGAAAACAATTTCCTCTATCTGCTCAATTCCCAGCCCAAGTCGTTGGGCGAAGGCAAACCAACGATCGATATGTTTGACCATCCATTTGCCAAATTCCTCCCGCGCCAGGGTGTTCTGACGTTGAGCTTGTACTGGAATGGATAACACGGCGCCTCCTCGCCTCCTCGTGCAATAAAACGTGACCTCTGGACAGTCATTTGGCCTGAAACGATGTTAATAATATCAGATTGTGTACTAGCAGCATGGTTACTTCGATGCACGAAAGTCTGGCTCAGCCTCCATGGTGATTCCGGCCGAACAGTAGTGGTTGCGACTGAGAACACTCCTGTCGATATGGTCGGACAGACTAGGGGTAAGTGGCTCATGATACTCTGGTACACCGAATTTGTGGGATGGGTGGTCCGCTGGAAGAAGAGCATTGAAAAGTCGGTGAAATCTGCCCTCACGTATGAAACCGACGTCGCCAATCTCCACACGGTTATGCCCCTTTCTGGGACTTGGTTCCCACAAGGCATGTCCGTGCGCGGGGTACTTGATCGCAAGCTGTTCGCGAAAGATATCGTAATGGGCCATTGAGGGCTGTAAGGATCAGGGAACACTCTTGGCGGGGTTAGATGTCACAGCTTGCCGCATGCTCAATGAAGACTCAGGGCAAGCGCTGGAATGATGGACGTCCAGGCCAACCAAACTGCTGTACTGTACAGTATCTACAATCGACCCTACTGTACAGGCCACCCCACCTTTCGGTCAGTCACACCTGTGACGCGTGATTTATTTGAACTCCGCCTGCATGGCTGACATGGCAAACACATCGGTGCATGGAGCGTCCGAAAGTTGGATCCGAAGCGGCATTAGTCGGCAAGCGTGATAAGGGGTACTTTTTTGTTCTTGCAACAGAGAGCATTTCAGTAGGATAAGAGATAGACGAGATAGACGAGACGACTGAAAGGTGGGGGTGGCCGATATGTAGGGTCGATACAGTACGGCCAATTATGTGGCACGGGATTGGAGACTATCACACAGTCTCACATTGTGTTGGTGTTTTCTAGTTTTCATTGTATTCTGGGCCGCAGGTATTCGTGGGTCTATGCCTATCCCTGCCCCGGTTGAACTGGGGGGAAATTGTTCCTGGTGTACGTGGTGGTTTAAAGAGCCCCTGAACCCCACCGCTGGAATGTTGCAGTTGGCCCATCAAATTACATCAAACTAAATGGCCTAACCTCCGAATTGTCGCACCTATTTGATCTGAGTCACATGTCTCTACCTATCTGGGCTAATTGGGGGGTCTCTGTCAGTTAGTGCGATGACGTTCACAGCAATAGCAGGCATTTCTTCAAGCTTCCTTCAGCGCCTATAATGCGCCAGGTGGCCTCGAGGTTGAGACCAACTACTAGGCGGTGACACCTGTTGGTTGCTAGCGCCGTGTAGCAGCCAAGGTGGATTAGTTGTCGAGCATGAACCAGTTGCCGTACATGATTACAGAGGTGCAAGAACGCAGGAAGGAATGCATGGGTATGTAAGATACTATGACGACTCGATGCTTCGTTGCGATAGGGTGAGTGACGACCATGAGTGAGAAATCTTGTCGAGGTGTGCTTAAAGCTCGATGATATCATCATCCGAATCTTCCACTGAGATGGGATCAGTGATCGTCTCTAAGCTTGCGCTCCACACCTTGACTTTTTCGTGAACAAACACCTAGGAGACGCAGTGAGTAGGATGTAGAGCAGATACATTGGCTTTCTTGCCTTGCTGGGGTTGAAATTCAGGACCTGCAAACCGTCAAGAGATGTAGCGCGAGAAAGGGCCACATAGGCTTGACCTAACATGGATGGTCAGCACAAGCAAGAAGATACTAAACAGAAGAGCTGTGCCTTTCTCGAAAACTCTCGCGAGATCTACCTTCACCCTGTCAAGTGTCTGACCCTGTGACTTGTGTATAGACATCGCCCAAGCTAGGATGAGAGGGTACTGCGGCGAGGTGGTAAGAGGTGGGTCGGTACAAAAGTTGTAGAGGCGCACCTGCGTTCGTGACGCCTGGACATTACCGTTCGGTAGTTCAACTTTCCATGTCTCTGGTTCAAGCATTACCTGCCGTAACCCACCGCCAGCAATGTTGAAGTCGACTACTGGCCTCTTCCTTCTTGCTTCATCGAGCGCCAGTGCCTTGACAATCCCCACCGTTGAGAGTTCCTCCTCCTCTTCCAACACCGAGGGCGGAACGTCGGCATAACGTCGTTCCTGAAGTTTGTAGACATTGTCCCCTCGTTTTCGGTCCCGTGAAAACTCAGCGCTGGGATCCTCGGCATACACGCGAGGTTCTTGGAATGCCACGACGATGCCCATGCTTCCGTTGACAAGCGTCTCGTCAATGTTCTTAATCAGCATGACTTGAGCGCCGACTGTCAGATGTAAGACTTGTTGTGCCATGAAATTGTCGAGGAGCTTCTGTAGGTGGTCCCCGGTAGCTAATCCACCATCCTTGGCATAATATGTTTTGCTCTCGCCGCGAAGGCGGCTCATACGCAAGTTATTGGAGTTATCGACATCTTGACGGAGTGGGAAACTGAAACTAATTTAGAGAAGGGTAACATGACGATCAAGGAACACTACAGCTCACAGCTCAGTTGGCCCGATGCCGTCCTCATATATAATCTCCCTTCGCAATTGCTGGAATCTTGCGATTGATTTTTGAGACAGTGTCCCGTACCGCATTTCGTTCAACATGTTGACGAATTCTAAATTCTTTTAACTAGTCGAACAGGAGTTCTGTGGAGCCTAGTTCGTACCCTCATCCTTTTGTCGAAAAACTTTGGTAAGCTTAATGGCCCTGTGAATTGTCTGCTCCCAAACAGCCGCTTCGAAGGCGAAGCGTATCTGCTTGCCTCCTTTGCTTACAGGAGGTAGTTGGAAGAAATCACCAGTAATGACAACCTACATGAAGAAGGTAGTCGGAAAAATCAACAAGAACTCTGAGACCTATGCGTACCTGAATGCCCCCGAAGGGTTCATCAGGCCTACCCTTGATCATACCACCAATTTTAGACAACTTATCGAAAAGGACACCGTCTACCATCGAGACTAAACAGAAGCTGTCATATCAGGTCCGGAAAAGCAAACGGGACGCACTAACCTTCGTCGATAATAAGGACTTGAGTCCGACGCCACCTAGAGCTTGCTTTCCTGTTCTTCATGATATTCTCGACAAGAATCTCCACTTTTTCTATTCCCAAGCCAATACCAGCAAATGAATGAATGGTCATACCGCCAATGTTACAGGCAGCAATGCCTACGGAATTTTTAACGCTACAGCCTACAAGGATAGATAATTGAGGAGTTTAAATACCAGTAGATGCAGTTACTGCCACTGCGTCGGGGGTTTTCACGTATTGCTTGTGGAGAGATTTAATAATCTCGCGTAGAAGAACAGATTTGCCCGTTCCTAGACTTAGGTCAGCCCTCCAGATAGAACACAAGGGAGTATCCATAATAACACCCAAAGTCAGACTCGTTAGAAACTGCTTGTTATCCAACACAGACTGTAGAACGATAGCACTGGCAAACGATAGATGGGAACTAAGGAAAGCCAGACACACCTGCACTTCCTGTGTAGAAAATATTTTTCTTCTGCATGACCAGCTCTAAGACATATTTCTGCTCGTCACTCAATGATATTTCGGGTCGTCGGGCTGGCTTTGGCTCGCAGTCGCCCCACGAGCTGGGAAGCTGGCGCTTTTTGGGAGTTGGCGCCACCTCGGGTGAAAGAGAGCGCTTTTGTGAAGCGATCAATGATGACAAACTAAGAGAAGTAGTCCCAGCTTCGCGACTGGCAACGCCATCCTGGATAGCCTTCCTGAGAGTGTCCGAGAATGTGCTCCGCTTAGTGGCAGTGGCAGTGGGCGCAGAAGCGGGGCCTGGAATGGCATCTGTCGTGTTGTTTGACGAGAAGTCACGTTTAACAGTGGCAAGACCTGAGCGCGGTTGTCGACTGAGCTGCATTACCACCCGTGATGATGAAAGGAGTGCCTAGGATTGAATCGCGTTAGTTGCCGTTGCGCCATCGCGTATCGTGTGTACTGGACGTAACGCGCTTGTGATCACGTGGACTCACCGAAGATGGGCCACGTGGCTAGACAAAATTAGAATCTTTCCCGCACTCCGAGCTGTCCGTCAATGTCTTTCCTCTCTGCGACTACGCGGCCGCGCGCATCACTCGGTGCTTTCCGGGAAGCAGGGCTATCGCTGCATGCACGTTTATACGCGGCCAAGGCCAAGGGTAGCACCGTGAAACAGCATGGTAAGTGTCTCCGTTAGCACTGTCTTCGCGTCCGTCCATATGGAACCAAGTGCCACGGGACTCGCTCAGCCCAGGGGTTCAAGGGAGGCAAAGGCCAGAAGATAACGAAGAAACAGAAACGCATGGAGGCTATGCGAAATCATAAATCTCCTGGTGTGCGTGAATACTTTATCGACACCAGATTGTATTCCTGACTGCGTGGATTACCGCCCAGGCCTTCGTACCACTCCCCTCTAGTCAACTTAAGCACGAGTTATTTCAAAGCCAACGCTTAGACGAGCTCAATTTACCCTACTTCAGTGCTGTTCGTAAACGATTGTTGCGGTTATGCGTAGACGTCTCTGACACGAAATATATAGGAAGGCCTTACAGAAGTAAATTCAGGCAAAGCACTGGCCTTTCCATTACCGGAGAATGACGCAGTTCGAGTTTTTGGAGTGCCACGCAATGTACTGCTAGACGTGAGTCACTTCCAGGCCGTTTATTGCCTGGCGTCAATCATTTTCTCTAGTTCCGTATTCTTTCGAAGGCCGCGTCCGTCGTCCGTGATGTGACAATAAAGCTAGTGGATCAGCTACAGGCCGCGAGCCAGGGGTCGAGCCAAAGGAATAGATTTGTCTTGTGTTTGTTCATTTGCCCGAGCATCTTGTAGATGGTGATTCACATTGTATCCCTCATAGCCGGTTCTGCGGGTTGCGGCAAGAGCTTCCTGCTGATTCAAGGCGTAGAGTACGCTGCGTCCGCAGGATGGGTAGTGATGTACATCCCGCGAGGTGCGTGTGATCAATCGCACGTAGACTGAGTCTTCTAACGGCTCCCAAGCCATCAGCCTCGTGAATTCATCCACGCCATATTCATATGACCTGCGCACACAAACATATCTCCAACCTGTCTTTGCTCAACAAACACTCGAGCGCTTTCGCTCTGTAAATGAGCATACCTGAATTCGCTGCTCACGGAGGACAAAATCGATTTGGACGATGGTTTATCACTGCCCCAAGGCACTCCTCTTCTCAAGTTGATCGATATTGGGCTTAAAGATCAGACCTTTGCACCTACTGTTTTGGCGGCGTTGCTTGAAGCTCTTGGGAAACAGACAAAGTGAGTTCATGATTGCATTTGATTTACCATAGAGAATTATTTACCGTATTGCAGAGTACCCGTCCTGCTTGCTGTCGATGACTTCCAGGCACTTTTCACGAAGACCGCGTACAAGACCCGCATTTTCAGACAGTCCGCGCGTGGCACTTGTCCATGCCTCGCCTCCTTCTCGAATATGCAAGTGGTCGTAAAGTATTTGTAAGTTGCTTTTCTTATTCGGCCCTCTAATCAAGGATCTCTAACCAAAAAAAGGCGCGCGGTGCCGTCGTCGGGGCCTTGTCACTCTCGAACAAGACTTACGGTCTCTCTCAAGAACTCCGTCACGCCTTGGGCTTGCAGCCATGGCTCCAACCGTCACCATATCTCAAAGTCGCACCTGAAATTAAGACCTTCACGAGAGGCATTCAAATTGTGAAGGTCCCGGAGAGACTGAATGTGAACGAGGCGGCCTCATTATTCGAGGTCTGGAATAAGAACAAGTCATTCCATACTCGTAAGTTCATAAGTTACTTAGTTGAATTGGGTTTAACTTCCCCTCAGCGGGGAATGATGAGCTCTTCTTAGCAAAATACACGGAATCAGGTGGGAACCCACGGGACTTTGTTTGGAAAGGGTTGCTCTCCACGCTCCAGACGTAGAATGATTAGAGTGTCATTAATTAATTAATTTGCCGATAACCTTTGGTCCATCACGTGACTGACGCGTCGTGACGCGAACCGCGACCGAATCCGAGTCGGGCAGTTCACCAATATTGGCATTGCAACTGGCAGGCGGGGACTTGGACACTTTGACTATTCAGTCTCAGGTCTGGCATCCCTGAGTACAATGCCAGCCTCATTCTCCTCTTCCCTTCCAGCTTCGACCTCTCTCAAACGTAAACTTCCTGCCGACACTGATGACGACCATGAATCCATCCATCCATTCAAACTCCCCACAATTGCTGAAGCAGACACAGGACGACCTACACGGCCACTTGGACAATATATTTCAGTCGTAAATGCGAGCAGTACTCGTAGACTGGGGTTCGGGCCCCCACCTCTTACCAAGCCACGCCCTCCTGCCTTGTCTGGCCCCCCACCTACTACCATCACTACGCGCCCGACTCGTGCAACCAGCGCACCGCCTAAATCAGTCGCTCCTCGTCATGTCTCTCTGCCGGTCACTTTCCCCCATCCCGCCGGGGTGCGGACAGTCTCTGGTCCCCAAAGGACAACGCTGAACGGCATCGGCGCACATGATTTCCGCTTCCAACTGCCACAGAGCCAAATCCAATCAATCGCGGGCCCGCGTTTAGCGGAGAATGCGAAGTTGGCGGCGGACATGGACGCAGAGCGCACGAAGGTCGCAGCCTTGCAGGCAGAACAGCTCACTCGCACGCGCGACCTCGCTGCTGCGCGTACGCAAGAAATTGGCCACAGACGTGAACTGATATCCCAAACGGATGAGCTGGAGGCCCTGCGAAAATGGCACGCGCGCGAGCTCCTTGAGCTCGAGGCGGAGGCTTGCCGCCGCGAACGCGAACTAGCCAACGTCAGTGCTGACTTGGCTACGACGCGCGAGGATCTCGAGCAGGAGCGCAAAGCCGCCGCATCGCTCAAAGAAGTGCTCGCTCAACAGGGCGCCGCGCAGAGATCTCTGCAGTTGCAAAACTCAGCGCTAGACACACAACTCGCTACTCTCCGTGCGGCCAACGACGGAACCGCAGAGACCGTGTCAACTCTCCGCCTTGACCTCGAAGCGGCACGATGCCGCATCGATGAACTGGAAGTAGAAGCACGGGAGGCGGAGATGGTCCGCCGACGGCTGCACAATATGGTACAGGAGCTCAAGGGCAATATCCGCGTCTTTGCGCGTGTACGACCACTGTTACCGTCAGATATCTCAGGCACGAATGACGAGAAGGCGCGGGCAGCAGCACTGGCAAATATGTCATTTCCTGACACGAGGGATCACCGGGAGATCGTACTTTACTCTACAAGTGAGAGCGCGACGGGCCGGGAGCGGAAAGAGACCTGTAACTTCACCTTCGATCGAGTAATGCCCCTGCTGTCGTCTCGCTCTTCACCCATGCTGAGGTCCTGGTTTTTTTTCTAGGTATTTGAATCCCAATGTACACAAGAAGAGGTCTTTGAGGAGATATCGCTGCTTGCACAGAGTTGCACTGATGGCTACAACGTTTGTATTTTTGCCTATGGCCAGACTGGATCTGGAAAGTCTTTTACGATGGAAGGAGGCTCGGTAAGTACTCCTCTAGGAATGCTACCGTGACTCCGATGAAGAATACTGTCATAAAGACAAAGGAGACCATGGGTATGATACCCCGTGCTGTAGAACAGGTTTTCCAAGTCACAGAAGAACTAAAAAGCAAAGGCTGGGAATATACACTCGAAGGGCAATTCCTTGAGATCGTACGTGTGGCCCTGTATCCGAGATACAGTATCTCATGGTCCAGCGCAGTACAACGAAACCATCAATGACCTCCTCGGAAAGGCCGAATTCGACAAGAAGAAGCACGAGATCAAGCACGAGAAAGGGTCAACGCGGGTCACAGACGTCGTCGTCCAACGCCTCCGCTCGCCCGAACAGGTCCGCTCACTTCTCGGCGTGGCAAACTCACGGCGCACAGTCGCGGCGACTCTGATGAACGAACGCTCCTCGCGCTCGCATTCCGTGTTCACGCTGCGCATCCGCGGCACGAACACGCACACCGGCCAAGTGTGCGACGGCGCGCTGAACCTGGTCGACCTCGCCGGCAGCGAGCGGTTGAACGCGAGCGGCGCCGGGAAGGACAAGGAGCGGCTGCGGGAGACGCAGAACATCAATAAGAGCTTGAGCGCGCTGGGAGACGTCATCGCCGCGCTTGGAGAGAAGAGCGACAAGAGCGACAAGCACATACCGTATCGGAATTCAAAGGTAAGTAAGAAAGAGGCTGTTGAACGTGTAACGCCCAGTCGGGACGTTGACGCCCTCTGCGTAGTTGACATACCTGCTGCAAAACTCGCTAAGCGGGAACTCCAAGACGTTGGTTAGTAACAGAATAGTTTCTCTAGTAGGGCATACGTACGCGGACGCTGACGGCCAAAGCAGATGTTCCTGAATCTTTCGCCGCTCGCCGCTCACCTCAACGAGTCGTTGTGTTCACTGCGTTTCGCTACCAAGGCAAGCATTTTAAATAAAAAAATTCCTGGACTGTGGATGACGAATGCGCTGCTGATGCGTTTCGCGGAACAGGTCAACAATACACAAATCGGAACCGCAAAGAAACAAATCAAGAGTACCTCGTGAGCGCCATCGCCATATCCTGGACATGATCCCCCACCTTTTGTCGGACGGACCATATAGTTTTATAACATTATCTCGTCTGTCGCATCCGTTGCTTTCGCTAGCTGAGCATATCCCCAAGTGTAACTTTTTTCCTCCTGAGCCCGCCCGGCTCAGAGTTATCATTATAATGGGTAATCCATCGTCGAACAACATCATATACAGATATTATACACAGGGTTCTAATTAGCGATATAAAACAAACGCAACAAGTGCGGCGCGCCCAGACGGCTTCTCCCCTCTCCTGCTCCACGGTTGTCATGACTTTGTTCTGGTGCCCGCAGCGCTGGCGTGCGTGGCCTCGCGCTTAGCTTCCTTTGCCCACATGAAGAAATTACACTTATACTGGTGGTTGACCTCCTCGCGCAGCCTCTCGCTGCGGCCCTTGTCGTACCCAGGCCCAACCGGCCGCGCGCAAAGATAAAATGTCCTGCCTTTGTTAGGCCCAGGCTTGTTCACGCGCCACTCCTTCGTCGGCTCCTGATGGACGGTGCAGAGCGGCGGCGGTATGGGCGTGAAGAGCGCGGACCAGGATGCCGTGCCGCCGCCCGCCTTGCCATTTCTTTCGTTTTCCTTGCCTTGGCTTTGGCTTTGGCCGGACGAGGGGCCGTCTGGGGGCAGGCGTATTTCCGACGTGATGATGGGCAACGCCGACGCCGATGGCTCTTCTTCCCCGTCTTCCTCGCAGAGATCGATGATCCCTGGTGAACTCGAACCCGGTGCTCGGTCAGAGTCAGGTGGTGCCATTTCCATCTTTGATGGCGCCGCCGGCGTAGCGGTAGTAGGCTTGGTGAAGAAAGAGGAGAGCTTCGATTGTCCCGCCTTGAGCCTTTTCTGTTTCGACGCTCCCGCACTTGCACCGGTAGTGTCTGTGCGTGGACGTTTGCGAGAGTCGTGGGACTCCTGCGGCAGTCTGGAAGAAGCTTGACTCGAAGTGGGCGTCGTCGAGGATGAAGATGGCGAGGGCTCGGTATCAGGTTGGCTTGATGAGGACGGTTGCGAAATTTTCGAAGCAGGCAATTCTTCTACAGACGGTGGTAGAGGTTGCGTATCCAGAGCATCGAAAGCGGTCGCCAAAGTACACAGTCCGTTTGTCGGTGCAGTTGGATGTGAGGGCTCCGCACTGCGCTTGGTGAAAAAGTTGGACATGAGCGTCTGCTTTCCTTGAAACTCGAGCCAGTGCTTGGCCGCCAATCTTGGAGGCTCACGCTTCGCGGCGTCCGCACTCATATGCATCAGGTTGGATAGGACGCGAGTTTCGCCGGAATCGGTGGTGATCTCGTCGTGAAAGTCGACGAAAATGGGGCAGTGGTCTGAGCCTTTGATAGATGGCTGGATATCGCCAGCCTTGATCCAAGGGAGCAGACCCGGCGTTACGAGGATGTAGTCGATGCGTGTGCCATAGTTGGTTTCGCGAGCGCCGATTTTCGTATTCCAACCTGGGGTAGATCGTGCCCCCCGTCATCCGGTGATGTGATACAGTAAGTCCCACCAGCAACGACAGCTCGTAGAGACAGGCAGCACGTACAGGTATACATTCCCTTGCGGTCGGGCCAGAACATCCTGAGCACGTCAGTTAAAGGCCCACGCGGTGCCAGCCAATCGCGTATCCACACCCGTGCCTGGTGTTCCCAGAAGGTGGAGGCGTTGCTGGGCAAGTGCCCATCGCAGTGGTCGATCGGGGCCGCGCACACGTTCAGGTCGCCGATGACGACCACCTCGCGCCCCGCCGCTATCAAGCCCCGCACGCGCTCCTGGAGCATTCGATGGTAGTTCATCTTGTACGGAAATCGCGCGTCGGACCCTTCGTTCGGACAGTACAGGTTGATCAGCACGAACAAGCCAAAGTCGAGCACGAGTGCGCGTCCTTCGAGGTCCAGCGAGAGGAGGTCGTTCGGCGTCTGTTCGTCGGCGTCGGGGACGAGCTCGAGCTCGTCCGCAAGGGGGTATGACATCGAGATGCGTTCTCCGGGACTCAGGGGAGGCTTCGGTTGTAGGCACCCGGATAGACCTTCCTCGGCTTTGAGGGGCGTGGCCGTACGCGTAGCAGTATAAATCGCAACACCACTGTAGCCTCCCTTCGCGGCGGGAAAGGAGAAAAATGAATGGAAGGAGTCTGGCAACGCAACGTCGCGGCCGATTGTCGCGCGACTAGTCTTCATCTCTACGCGACAGATGAACGAGGCGCAGAGAGGGGTAACGGTTGGCGGGGAACTGCACCTTGAAAACAAACAATGTCGGCTTGGAGCTCCTTTAGAATATTATCCCAGTTCTTGAAGGTGTTCCATCTACTCCGGTCATCAGCCATACAGACACAGAGAGGGAGCAGGGTCGCTCACGGATGATATTGAGGTATTGTCCGAACCCCGTTCTGGTTCGAATGAAGGCGCGTGAGGACTGGCACTAACGAATGGTGCGAAGGATACACACGAGGTTCCAAGACAAGATTCGCATGCGTTATTGCAAGCTGAGACTATTTCACGTTTCGTTGCGAGACTGGGTCAAGAGCACTAGAATGTCAAGATTGTCAAGATTCATTTCACTCGGTGCATCAGTTGGCGGTACCCGTGCCGGTGCCGCTACAACCCGCCTCATCGCTGTTTTGCCTTTTTTCCAACTTCATCCTCATCTCAGTCGGATGACTCGCCTTCGCAGGTCACGAACTCACAAGGCGCAGCGAGATGTGCACCGTGCTGGCCGTACACGAGTAAACATTTTTTCGACACTAACATTCACGTAGGATATCACTACTGATGAAAATATTATTTGTCTCCTACAGGCACGTACAAGAGACCTCGATCAGATACAGCTTACTGACCTAGATCCCAAGGTCTGTCACTTACACCCTGCAATGACTAGTCTGATGTGAAGCTTTCTCATAGAATCGGGCAAAGCTAGAAGCGCAGGAACTCGACTACGAGAAGCCTGGCCTTGCACAGCACTACTGCGTCGAATGCGCAAAGTTTGTCCCGCGTGCTATTCCTCTGCTTTCTCTGCTGAATATAGGCTACGTCCATTAGATACTACGAGACAGATTCTGCACTACGGTCGCATTGGCGAAGTAAAGTTCATAAACGACGTTGCAAGGCTCTCAAAGAACCAGCGTATACGATTGAGGAATCCGAGCGTGCCGCCGGGTTGGGTAGGGATAACAAACGTGCGACTACAGCTGTCGCAGAGTCCGACATTACCATGTCACAGTCATAGTCATACCCTGTTGCAGGACATTTGTTGTACGCTGTAGTCTAATATCCATTGTCACCCAGCCTAGCTTGTTTTTGGTCCAGGGTACATAAAGAACACAACTGATCGACGGTTGCACCAAAATCAAGATCATGTATTCATGCAGGAGAGCGCATGCTAAGACCATGGTGGCATGTCATATTGCAATAGAGCAGAGTGGAAATGCGACAGTACAATAATCAGATGTTCGACGGGTACAGCATCTAAAGAATGTGAATACTGCGACCACGACGGAAGCAGAGGGAAAGGACATACGATGCGGACGCTCGCGCCAAAGGCATGTGGGGGCAAGTTGGACCTAAATTTTGACTTGACAACACCGCTGTTGCCGTGCGGACGAGTCACACGTCTGTGAGAACATAAACAACGGCACAATTTATCGGGAGTATGAAGACCTTACCCCCAGATGACGCGAACGTTCGACCCTGCGATTGCCCGCTTGGCGCGATATACGTATGCTACACGCTGAGCAAATGCCCACGAGGTCAGGGCAAAGCGTCAGGGAGGGGAGGTTCGACGGGTGGGTACCTTTCCAAGGTAGAACTGAGCATCCTCCTTGTTCGCCACGCCCTCGATCTGAAGAAGGGAAGTGTTGGGACGGGTGTTGCGCTTGCCGCGCTTATGACCGAGTACGCGCCCTTTGCTGTAGAGTCTGTGGGAGAGACAGGAGATCAGCACTTGGTCGCACAAATCATCCTGTATGGGTGGCCCGAGAATGTCATCCTGATCCAACCGAGTCCATCCACCACATCTCAAGTTGTCACAACGCACATTCACCATGCAATAAGAAGACAACACTGGAAACGGGGCATACATACCGTGTCGATGCCATTTTGTATCCCTGAGGTCGTCCGCTGGTCTAAATTAGAGTCGGTCGACGGCGAGTGTTGTGTGATTTCTAAAGTGTGACAACTTTGGATATTTAGATTTCTCACACTTATTAGATAGCACAAGTAATTAGAATATATGCTGAAATATTTATAAAAAAAACTCGATTTGTGGCAAGGAAGGACGTGTTTCCCAACACCTGTAAACACCTACAGTACCGTAACCCATACCCCATCAACGATGACGACGCTGCCCCATTTCCATCGCCGCGCGCCCTGCAGAGCCCCACCTTGGTTTAGACAGCGTTTGGGGACCAAGCACGTGCGATCCCGAGGAGCCAGCGTCTCAGCGCCTGCGGAGCACCCAGTTCGCGCCTCACTGGGTGCGCGACACCACCCGGCACGCCCTTGTGGGTCCGCCTCCGCACGCAGCCTCCTCTCAACTTCCAAAGCCCCAGGTGGCTGCAAGGTGGCCAGCTCCAGCTCGGTTGCAGTGTCTAGCGTGGACCAATCGGTCCTGCGCTTGAGTTCGGCCGTGTGTAGTTCCTGCGCCTTGTTCTCGGCTGTCTCAATACAATCTCCCAAGGTCCTCAAGTACAAGAGGCCATCTGCCTGCAGCTTGGATCGCGTTCTTGGGTGTCAGACTCCTGGGCGTGATGCTGAGGGGTTGTTTTTCCCACACATATGTGCTCAGGTATGCCTGGGCGACGAGCCCGCGCATACGCACCCTCCTCTGCCACCATCATACTTCCGTTGTGGCACCTCATCCATGTAGCCGCCCTCCTCCGCCGTACTTTTGCGTTTGCATCTGCTTTATAGCTATGTATTATCTTTTGTTGTAGTTTAAAACATCAAATAATAAACGATTCAACTTGAGCAATGAATTGCATCTGCACGTGTATCTTTGCGCTCAGAATAGAATGTGTAATTTATTTTTTCATTTTTATTGTTTTTAGTCCACAATTCAATAAATGAGTTATCAGAAAAAAGGTTTGGAACGATAAGACTTAGTATATGGCAAGTGCCGCGCTCAGCCACTAGGACTTTCACGTGAGCGTGATATTATGTAAACGCGTGCTGAACTCATGATGTAGTAATTTCCACGTGACGGAGATTGATTGCCTTGCCCCCTTTGCCCTTTTGCTTTGCCCAGAGCAACCACACGGATCGAGAAGGCCAAAACTCGCACCCATCAACTTGATTTTGGCCATGTCGCTGGTAACAAGGGACAACAGAGTCTCAGTTAAACAATTTGCATCCATCCCAGCTTTGATTGGGCTTCCAGCAATCATGCGTTCGGCCCCATCCGTTTCTGGTGTATCCTCTTTTCGAGGACCTGAAGGGGAGTTGATCTTAACGAAGGCTGCATGGTGACGAAACTCGTCAAGTATACCCACCAGCTTGCGCACTTCGTAAATGCTGTCCGTACGGGGGATTCTGGCGATATCGTAAGCAGACTGTCCGCTCCGAGATAGCTGTCTGGTTGCTGAATTAGCTCAGGAAAAAATAATAGAGGAACTGGCCATCATTCCATTTGAAGATTTCACCCTCGATAGTCCTTGTAATCTCGCTTTTCGTAAGTGGAAAGTTGTGTCCAATACGGCTGAGTCTGGATTTGAAAACAGTCGAATCATACATCCACACATCGATGGACCTCTATGCGTTTATTGCCATCGTCCCATCTTCTTCAACGCTTGATGAACTAATTCAGATGGTTAAGTCTGACAACGACGTCCGCCAGCGTGCAATAGACCGCCAAGGGCTTATGGTATACCGTTCGCTTAACGTAAATGTCCCATGTCACGCATGTTCGCCAATATGAGTTACTGATTTTCATGGCCAAGTTTACCGCACCGTGCTTTGTCAATCCCCAATACGAACTATTAGCTCTACATCCGGAGCATTTCCTTCCGAATGGTAGCCCATTGACCGTGTATGACCACGCGACCGGAGAGTACAAGAACTACGTCGCAGCCAGAGACCAGTGCCTCCGTGAAACTGTTGATCCCAGGAGTCGTCGCTTGCCCCCTTTCCATCATGACGCAGAAACCCGTGAAGACTTTTTGCACCTCAATGTTTACCTTGTCGCCCTCAACGCCGAAATAAAATTCCGCCGCTACCTTGAGATGGTCAGGGCTAGGCCGCCGCCGACTCCCCTCCCAGACCACGTCCTCTCTCTTATGCACCGCACCATCGAACTTGTCAGTCTGCTTTACTGGCGGCCTACCCCGACGAAGGGCTCGAAAGGGGAGAGGATTCTCGCTGAGAAGCTCGCGAGTAGCCGAAAAAACCCCGGAAGAGCTTCGAGGCCTGACCCTGCAAAGACCATGGAGAGGAGGTCCAGTGAGGAGTGGGGAATGGAAGAGGAAGAGGATCTACAGATTCCATCTAACATCTCGGCCCCTTCAAGGCGTCGTCAAAAATTTCATTGGCCAGAGGACATGGATTTGGAGGCCCGGATGGCATATGGGAGGGCATTAATGAGTGGTCATGGTATGTTGTCCTTTCTCCATCTTTGCAGATCATAGACAATAATGCTGTTTTTCTAGATGGTGACTATGATCCGGCCTTGTACGAAGACGCATTTGCGATTGGTGATGGTTTGTAGCTTTTAACTGCTAATGGAATATGCTGCTTACAATGTTATTCATCCAGCAATTGACAGTTACTCTAACAGAACAAATGTGGTAGCATGGCAGCAGAGTGTTAGTCCTGAAAACTGAGGGATGATATCTGTATAATCAGTGCCTCACTGGATCAACAAGTCGACCCAGAGTGAGTGGCACGTGCCAGTGCGATGACGGAGCTTTGGAGTGTCACTCGCATGTCACCCCCGTCATGGCACCGCTGCCCAGCTGTTTGGTGGGCTATCTCGTCTCTTCTGAAGCTATCGAAAGATACCGAGCTCTAAAAAAATCTACCCGAATCCAACGATCGGTTTCTTCTCCAAGACCTCGAATTGAAGACTGGCTTCCCACTTGCATTGGTTCGTCGAGCGAGACGAGGGGGACAGTTGACTATCTCTGTACCGCCCGCCTTCGTACCGACCGCCTTCCACCAACTTCCGTGACCCATCACAGTGGAAGGCGATTTGCGCCGACTGTTCGCACCCAGGGCGATGATCTCGTCTTACGACCAGTCGGGCAAGTCCAGAGTGAATGAGCGGGCGTTGCCTATCGGGGGTGGAAACGTCCGAGTGGCAACTGTAGGTGCATCTATTATCCTTGCGGTGTCTCATCGCCCTTAGGTTGGTCATGGAGGGAACAACGGTCTTCCACTTTCTGTCACTATATATGTGATTGTTTCCGTAGTTCGACAGAGTGATTTTTGCTCATCACTTGTACACTTGTAGTCAATTACATTCGTCTTGTCCGTGATGTGTTGCGATAATTCAGTCTGGCGGTGACTGTGACTGTGACATATCGTGTCACGGATGTACTCAAGTCGACGCCACCCGTTTCAGCGAATTTTGGCCATTGACGCAGTCTTTTGAAGAGCTGCACTCGACGGCCGCAAACTTTCGGCGCGTTCGAGTAACGGAGCAATGGCAGAATGATCTCTTCTACGCTGTGCGTCCTGTTGTAGGCAGCCGCCTTGTGGGACTCTGCTGTGTACTTAATCGATTAGCCGAGTCCTTCAGTCAAGGAAATACAAGTTTAATCTTTCTTCTTTCACCTCCACTTGCCTCTGCTCAGCGCCGTCTGATTCACTGGCAAAAAGAAGTAGTGATGGCACAGCCGCCAGCGTGGAAGCGACTCGCCTCTACAACATCGTCGACCTTCATTGCCAAAACCCCCTCGTCCAAGGCGCACCTCCACAAGCCGATACCTGACGAGCTCTTCCCCCGCGGCTACGTCCTCGGCGGCGTGCACAGCGGCGTGAAAAAGGACGCCTCGCTCCTCGACCTCGCCGTCCTCCTCTCAACCTCGTCACGTCCAACGTCCGCCGCGCGTGCTTCACCCGCAACGCGTTCCAAGCGGCGCCCGTCACGGTCTCCAAAGACGTCCTCAGAGAAACCTCCGGACGCGCGCGCGCGCTCGTCGTCAACAGCGGCGGCGCAAACGCCGTCACGGGCCGGCAAGGCCTCGCCGATGCGTGGGCAATGACCCGCGCGACCGATGCCCTGCTCGCTCCCTCGTCGTCGTCGTCCTCATCTTCGGAAACGCTCGTCATGTCGACGGGCGTCATCGGCCAATCCCTACCGATCTCCAAAATCCTCACCGCGCTACGTCCACACGGCCCGCTGGCACGCACGCTCGGACACGACTTTGCAGCGTGGGAAGCCGCCGCGCGCGCGTTTATGACGACGGACACGTTCCCGAAGCTGCGCGCGCGGTTGCTCCCGCTCGGCGACGGACGCACGTACCGCATCGCGGGGATCGACAAGGGCGCGGGCATGATACATCCTGACATGGTCGGTTCCCTTTCCCAAGCAGCAGCATCACCTGCACCTGCAGCACCCCACGCAACGCTGCTCGGGTGCATCGCGACGGATGCGCCCGTCGCGCCTACGGCGTTACAGGCAGCGCTGGATTATGCCGTGCAGCGCTCGTTCAACGCGATCAGCGTCGACGGTGACATGTCGACGAACGACACCGTCGTGCTTTTCGCGAACGGTGCGGGCGAGGGGAAAGGGTCGTCGTCTGCACGCGGGGAGATCGAGATTGACGAAGCGCGCGATCCGGGCGCGTTCCTGCGTTTCCGGGAAGGTCTGACGGATTTCATGCAGGAGCTCGCACAGCTCGTAGTGCGGGACGGCGAGGGCGCGACCAAGTTTGTCACGATTTCGGTTGAGGTGCGTGCGCGGCGGCATTTTCCCCCAAAGCGGTTTTTTTTCATGTATTGGTTGATAATCGATTTATGGCTGCTGACACATGACATGTCTGTTTTTTTTTGTGTTTGTCGGCAGGGTGCTCGGTCCTACGAAGATGCACACAAGATCGCGTCGAAAATCTCGACGTCCGCACTCGTCAAGACGGCGCTGTACGGCGAAGACGCCAAGTATGGGTTCCTCCCCCCCCCTTTCTTATCGTTTCAAGACTGGACTGACTCACCGACGGCATGGTCACCAGTTGGGGTCGCGTGTTGGCCGCCACCGGGTCTGTTCCCTTGACAGCGCCTCTCGATCCCACTCGCGTGAGCGTGTCTTTCATTCCTAGCGATGGCTCCCCCGTTCTTCCCCTACTCGTGAACGGCGAGCCAGAACAAGTTGACGAGGTGCGCGCCAAAGAGATCCTCAGCGCGGAAGATCTTGAAGTCCGCGTCGATCTCGGCCTGGGCTCAGAGAGTGCCAAATACTGGACATGCGACTTTAGCTACGTGAGTCCCTCTGCCTCAAGCACCACAAATGCACATATTGCTGATTGGGTATGATGTATACAGGAGTACGTTAGGATCAATGGTGACTACCGGAGCTAAAGAGAAGAAAAGGGGGATGTCCCTCTCAGAGCACGCGAAAGTTTTGTAAGAAAAAAAACATGGAATGACTTGCATGTAGATAAGCAGCCAAAAGTGATAGGTGATAATTTACATTTAATGTGGTGGATATTGTACTCCGGAAAGCTCTGGCTTTTTCCTCTTTAAAAATCCACGGACTTTTATGGATCAGGCCAGCGAATCGTAACGAGATCCTGTACGCTTTGGAGCAGCAGCGGGTTCGGCTGCACGCGCGTGCTCGAGTTCGCGCTTGTGTTCCGCGAAAGCCGCATTCTGCTGCGCCTCGCGCTCTCGTTTTGCCTCCTTCAGCGCTTCCCGTCTCTGCGCGTTTTGGCGCTGTTTTTTCGTCTGTAGTTGTAACTGTGATTCGGCCGTAGTTGTTCCACCTCCCTCAGTCACGACCTTGTTGGGTCCTGGTAAAAGGGGGATTATTTCAGTTTGACGGACTAGTTTTCAAACATCACGGAGAGGAAAACTGACTGCGCCGGCTGCGGACGACGCCCCAGCCACCGTCTTCCTCGCCTTCGCCCGATGCATCTTCGTCGACTTGCACACCTTCATAATCCTCCCACGTAAAGCCCTTCACGGGCTGCGCGCCTGGTGGCGGGCGCACGGGTACGACGCGAGGTGGTATGCCCTGCAATGACGTGGCAGACACCCCCATCATACTCCTACGAATAAAAGAGCCACACACGCAAATCGCGTACATATCAGATATACATCACACCAAATTGGGGGGAAAGCGGAAGTAAAAAAGACGCACTCATCGAGTTCAGACGGCAGTTCATCTTCCGTCGTCCGCTCTGTCACAGGCGAAGAGTTGCCCGTCGCGGACGTGGTAACGCCCGCATCGCTCGTGGTGACATCTGTCGTTGCCCCCGCCGCCATCTGCAGCTTATCGAGGCCATCCTGCGTCGGCACGGAGGCCTTCTTCCGCGCCTCGACGCGGGTCCAGCGTTCGCCAAGTGCATCTGCCGCAGTGGCAGACGCAGACACCGACACCTTCTTACTCTTGCCTGTGGGGGCCGGCACGACCTCTGCCAACGTCGACACCGGCGCCGACGGAGAAGCGCCAGCACCAGAGCTAGACGCGGAGGCAGAAGACGGGTCCGAGGGCACAGCCACCGCGGCCTTCTTCCCCTTCTTTTTTTTCTGTTTCTTTGTAGTACCCGCAGACCCCTGTGGCTGCTGCTGCTGCGATTGTCGTGATGGTGGCTGTGATGGCTGGTCGGGCGCATCATCCACCGACGTGACTGCACCATCAAAGCCGCCTGGAACAACGTCCTGGGACTGCGCAGCGGGCGCCTCCCATTGTTTGGGCTGTTGTTGCTGCTGTTGCGGTGGTGGTTGCTGTCGTTGACGTTGTCGCGTCCCCGATGCGGAGGTAGAAGGAACGGGTGGTGCATTGAGGATATCCAAGTTCCTGAGCGTCGCGTCACCAGGAAGCTGCAGTTTCCGCCCGCGCTTTTTCTGTCCGTGCAGTGTGGACGCGCCTGCACTCGCGTCTGAATACGTGCCTGCATCATCGGATTGTGCAGCGGGCCGGGTGTAGTGCACGTAGCCGTAACCAAGCGCGCCTACTACGGCAGCGGCTGCAAGGATAGGTTCGGCAGGGATGGAACTAGTAACGGAGCCCATGTTGTGATGAAGAAAGACAAAGAGGGTGGCTTCTTTGTGTTTTTTGACTGTGCAGGAGTGCAGGGAAAGAGGTGAGAGAGAGGGGTGAGAGAGAGCGCACGATGGGAGGGAGAGAGGTATAAAAGGGGAAGAAGGAGAGAGCTGAGCGGATGAGCGGACCAAACAAAGCACTTCCACGTCAGTGCAAGGGCAATTGCCGAATTTGGATGGGTTTGTGTGGGTATAATAATAATTTTCGAGTTAAATACAAAAAATACGACAGCGAAATAAGATCGACGTATGCATGCATGTGATGTGTGTATGTAGACCATCCTACATGCTCCCCGATGTCTCCGACGCCAGCGTGCTCGACGAGAACCGGATATTATCCGATGCAAGGCGCGCACTCCCTGCGCCCAGATGTAACGTCCCCCCAGCCCGCGCACTCCTCTCCAACAGGTCGTCCCACTTATCCTCCTTCTCCTGCGAACTCCATGCCTGTCCACGCGTGCCACCAAGTTCACGGAACGTGAGCCGCCCAACCGAGTTGCTGCCCGCGCTGGCCCCCGCCAGTCCCCGGACCGTAGCGGTCGACGTCGAGGGCGGTCGCTCAGTCGAGTCGCTGCCATGCGAGTCACGATTCTGTCCAGACGAGCTCGGCGCCAACATGGGCTCGATGCGTCCATGCTGGCGCGTCGGACGGCGCACCTCGCTGCCTGCACGGCGCAGGGGAGCCGCGCTGACCTCCCCAGCAGAAGTGGGTTGGTCAAGTCTCGACAGCGATCGGGCTGACACATGTCGCCGCCCATGGCGTGCCAGGGAGGGACGACGCAGAATGAAATTATTCACGACGTCCGAGATAGAGAACGTCGGTACATCCGGCGAGCTGTGCTTCCTCGTCCGCCCATGCGGCGAACCCGACCTCTGCGGTTCATTGTTCGACATATCGCGTGACGACGACAAAGAACTACTTTTTGTGCGCAAGCGTGTTCGCGGACTTGGGCTTCGTACCCGTCCGTGAATAGGCACCTGCTGCAGTGGCGGTGAGGTGCCTGCGATTGAGGAGAATGAGGAACGTGACGAGTGAGAACGGAAGAAGTGAGTAGATGTGGGCTCAGAGGACTGTGGTGAAGAGGATATGCTCGGACGCCGCGGATGCGAACCCGCACCGAAGGAGGCGTGGATTCCTAAAGGCATGCAGGACGCGGTGGACGAATGGCCATCACTTTGGGGTGATATGCCACTCGTTGACAGGTTTGAATCAACACAGTTGTTCATCATGCCCTTGCCACTGTCACCGCCTTGGCTGGCATCAGCACCTCCGTCTCCACTCGTCCTTTCTGTGAATACCTGCACTTCGAGTGTCGTATACGGCAGCGAGGGCAAATCTTTTGGCATCGCGGGTACCGGCGGGGCCGGCACGCTGGCTGTCTGGAAGCGTTCGCGCAGGCCGCCAGAGCTAATCCGCTTTACGAGTCTCCATAACTTCGCGCCCGCACCTATGTCTTCCTTCTCCTGCGCCTTTCCTTTGCCTTTGCTCTGCGCAAGGATATTTTCAGAGGCTAGCGCCGATTCGCCATGTGTAGGCTGACCCAAAAACACTTCCATGCTGCTACTAGCATGGGGCGCATCTAGCGACAGTCTGAGCGGCTCGGGTTTGTGCTTTGCCTTGCGTAGGCTCAACGACCGTTGGCGCTCACGTCGATCGCCGCTGTCGAAGTCGCCTCGAAAGCGTTCCGTCTGCTCGCCTTCTCCATCGCCGTGCACGTTCCCCGACTGTGCTCCAGCCCCAGAGACGGCGGCCAGGCCACGTCGCAAGCGCGCGGAGACTTTTCTTGAAAGCGACTTGACGGGCTGGCTTGCTATCACAGTGGCCGAAGGGTCCCCGGAACCGGAACTGGGGGCGGATGGGTTGTGTTCACCAGCATGATGAAGCGCTTCTTGGGCGCTGTCTACTATGACGAAGCTATCAGGAAGAGAGCTGGCCATTTCGGGATAGTGTGGTGTATTCCCGGCAGTGGGCGTTATGTTTTGTTCGGGCGTATAATGTTCGAATGTGTCCAGCCACGAGGCGCTTATTGGAATGATGGGCGATAGTTTTTCGGCGTGCGCGGCGGCAGCGAGAGCTTCACGACGGCTGTCCTGTTCTTTATATGCTTGTGCGATGGCACCAGCAGGGGTCAGCCTACCTGAGCCATAAGGCTGTGCAGAAGATACAATAGTAGGACGACTTCCAATCAAACTTTGCAGTGCTGTGGCGCGCCGGCTTCGCGATGGTACAGCAGCTGGAGAGTGGGTGTTGGATCGCGAAGGAGATGAAACTGATGTCTCGCTCGTCGTTGCTGCTAACATAGCCAAGCCAGTCTGCTCAGAGCCAGACTTTTTTCTAAGAAGGTTCCTTGGCCGCTGCTGTAGTGATGGAAGTGTGGCAGGGGACGGCTCGCGCTCGGATGATTCTGATCTTGATATTGTTGCAGGGCCGATGAGCTTAGGTTGGGCCTGGACATTGGCCTTGTTCAGCCATGCCTCACTGGGGTTGGGGGTAGAGCGAAAGAAAACATGAGACTCTGGTTCTGACGTAATGGAAGGGTTCGAGACGACGCTTGGTGCTGCTGGCTTGCTGAGTAAACGCTTGACATCCAGGCGAGACGGATGGAGCGGGCTTGGCGAGTGTTCGGGGATACAGCCGTCAGACAGATAGCCAGGTAGAGAGAGATTGGGAGAGCTCGGAGAAGCATGTCGCACGTCTAGGGGCAAAAAGCGCCCCTTGTGTGCCGAAGCGACATCAAGGTAGCGAGATGATGAGCGAGGTGGGCGTGAAGCGATGCCGGAGTCAGAGACAGAGCCGGAGTCGAAAATCATTTTGGATCGCGAAGATGAAGGGGAAGGCATGGTTGTGCCCAGATGAGGCTGCTGCGGTCCGGATTTGGGGTGAAGCGTAGTGCACTGCCCCTCAGACGCGCGAGAAGCACCATCGCTCTGCTGGGCGGTCAGCGAAGGTGTGGATGCTTGCAATGACTCGGATGACGATTTCAAATCTTGAACCGCTGAGCAAAAGTGGTATGTTAATATGACATCAATGCACACGAAAAACGGTCCTCATACTATGCTCTCGTGCATGAAGCGTAGTCATATGGCAAGGGGAGGGCGAAGTTGATCGGGGAACGGGAGGAAGTACAGCAGCCTGAGATGGGCTGGATCGTGTAGAGGGGACGTCATTGGATGTGGACGCGTGGGGCAGTGGATGAGAAGACGAATCGATACGGGATCGTGGCGGGGATCTTTGAGATCCGGAAGGGCGACGAGTGCGCGAACGAACGCTGGCTGTTGAGGATGTACGTCTGAGACGGTGCTCATAGAGTTCCTGTTCGGGTGAAGTAAAAAAGGCCATACGAGAATTGAGCTTTCTGTCAATATGTAGTTAGTGAGTGCGGTGAGGGAAAGTGAGATTGGTCAACATACCAGGTGATCGTGTCTAGTCGGGGCTGGCGTCAACAACGTGAGTGATCCAAGGACAGCCTATAGGTGAAGGAAGGAGGTGAGTTGAAGATCGGGAGAAGTGATTAAGTGCGCACATATATATACAGAACAACAACTCGAGGTAAAAAAGCGCTCCGCTGCGAATTAGGAGAATTATCGGAATAGTGTGAGGGCCGTAGAGGACTAAAAATGTGAGAAAAACGCTTAGGCGAGGACGTGGAGGTGGCGGGTGATCAAAAAGAAGAAAGAGAGGATTGGTCGAGAACTGTAAGCTGCCAACAGCAGGCAGATAGATGGAAAAAACTGAGGGGAGGGAGGAGGAGGTCGGTTCCGGACAGTCCGAGAGAAGGAGCACGCAGTGCGATGTTGGTTGGTTGAAGTAAAGACCGGAAGGGCAAAGGAGAGAAAGCCGAAAAGGAGAGCAGGGAACTGGACACGTGGAGTAGAACGTTTCCGGAAGGAAAGGTTGGACGAGATTATGCGGTTGAACGGAGGTAACCAAGGTGGACAATGGAGAAGAGAACACCCTGGAAAGCCAAAATGTAGAAATGGAGACGGAGAGATGAGATGATAGGATTCCCCTACCTGGCCTTGACCTTGACCTCGGCCTCGCCTCGGAAGCGGGGGCGAAGAGCGATGGGGCAAGCGAGCAAGCGAGTCACACCCGGAAGAGAGATCGAGCGAGGCGTGTCTCGATAGCAACGAGAAGGAGAGAGCGGAACGCGATGCCGGATCAAGCGATCATCATCAGCCGCAGCGCAGCCAGCACCATCAGCCGCCGCCCCGCCGCCAGCGCCAACGGCCCACACCACGTCTTGCGTCACGTTGTTACAGGCACGCGCCCGGTCCGTCCTTCACAGTCACCATGCGGCATGACATCGACCTCGTCGTCGTCTTTAGAACTGGTTCCCCTTCTACTCACATCTCAAAGCAAAAGGCCAGGCAAGAGGCGCAGGAAGCAGAGGATCAGTATTCCCGTCTCCTCGAAACCCTCCGCAATGCCGGTCTCTATGCTGTAGGCAGGCGAGGAGAGCACCAGGGACAGCTTATTGTGCTCGTCTCCTGTTCTGGTCACCAACTCCATCAGCTCTTGCAACGTGAACGGCAAGATCCAATCTTTCATTCTTAATTTATCTCTTCTCAACTTATTGTTACAGTCACTCAGATGTCCTTCACGGTCTCTCAACGACCTGTGCATCGGACGTCGACCCGAGCGCCCTGAAGCCTTCTGAACGTCTGCGCCTCGTGCATACCTATGTTACAGCCACTTCCGATGACGGTGGCCTTGGCATACACCCAGACAATGATATCTGGCCTCGCGTAGAATCCATCATGGCCCTTCACGACCCTGAATATAATAATGTTTGGATTCGCTCCGTCACAAAAACAATCGATGTTGGCCATAAACAACTCGATTTTATTCGTTGTCAGGTACGTCCTTCCGCCCCCAAACACGCGGCATCCCCTCACCCCTTCCAGTTTGGCGAGGGTGTCGCCCTCTACTTTGGATTTCTCGCCTCCTACACTCATTCCCTCGTTTTTATCTCATTCGTTGGCCTCGTCACTCACTACTTTGGACATGCTTATTCCATCCTCTACTCTTCTCTTCTCTTCCTCTGGTCCGTTGTCTTTGTCGAATACTGGCGCATCCGCGAACGCCTTTATTCAGTCGCTTGGGGGTCCCTGGGCTCGGTTCGCGTCGAAGCTCATCGCCCGAGTTATATTGAGGGCCATCCCTGGTGGAAACGCGAACTGAAGATCCTGGTTAGCGTTCCCATCATTGCTCTCTTTGCGAGCGTCCTTGCTGTCCTCCTCACCGCCATCTTCATATTCGAGGCCTTTGTCACCACGCTTTACACTGGTCCTGGCCACGATTACATCGTAAGGCAATCGTTTAAATCTTTTATTCATCCTGCCTTACCTAGCTGTCTTCAGTCATTCGCCCCAACACTCATTTTCACAGCAATCATCCCTCGTTTCCTCGCAATTTACCAGACACGCGCACAAAGACTAACACAATGGGAGAATCACAAACATCAGTCCTCCTTTGATGCCTCCCTCACCATAAAATCATTTGCCCTCTCTTCTGTCGTCGCATACCTCGGCCTGGCTCTTTCTGCCTTCATCTATGTTCCCTTCGGCGAAACTGTCATGAACACCGTACAACAATTGATCACTTCTAATATCACCTCATCGCCTACTCTCTCTTCTGCGTTAAACACCACTGAAAAAGGCAGTCGTGCCTTTTTCGTGTCTGACATGAGCGCAGCGCGCGCCAAATTAAGTCGTTCGCGTCTCGAGAAGGAGATGTTCGCATACACGGTCACAAATCAGGCGACCAACTTTTTCCTCGAGGTCGGACTACCCTTTCTCACCCGCGCATTCACCTCTGTCCGCTCAGGCAAGCGTCGGCCTTCCCTATCTGGTGCAAGTGCTGGCAGCTCGAAGAAAAAGCGCGTCGGGTTCGAGGACGAGAAGAACGGGGTCGCGCGCGACGAACGCGAATTCCTCGAGCGTGTACGCAGGGAGGTATCCCTCCCTCAGTATGACCTCTTTGAGGACTACAACGAGATGGTCTCCCAATTTGGCTACGTCGCCCTCTGGTCGACTATCTGGCCACTCGCACCCTGTGTGTCCTCTCCTTTTTTCTTCTCTTCGAGAGCGACTGGACTGACTGACGCTTGCTACGCTTTCCTTCTCCCTTGCTTTGTCGTCAGTGATGTCCCTGCTCAACAACGTCATCGAGTTCCCCTCAGACGCCTTCAAAATCGTCACGCACTTCCGTCACCCGCTCCCGCAGCGGACGGACACGATCGGCCCATGGCTCGACTGCCTCTCCTTCCTCGCCTGGCTCTCCGCCCTGACGAACTCGGCCCTCGTCTACCTCTTCCGCCCGCACGCGAAACTGGTGAACGACGGCGCCGACGCGCCCGCCGGCATGGGCCGCGTGGAGATCGAGAGGGGACGGCAGGGGATGCACGAGGTCCTCGGGCGCGCGCTGTTCATCGCGCTCGCAGCCAGCCACGGCTACATCCTCCTGCAGGCGGCGGTGCGGCACGTCCTCGAGCGCGCGCTGTGGTACGGCAGCCCGGAGAAGGCCCGTCGCGACGCTTCGGCGCGGCAAGTCAAGGAGCGCTATCTGCAGAGCGTCGAAGGCGCCGGCGCCGGCGGCACCCAGGGCTTGGGCATCGTCGCGGGCGTCAGTAGGAGCTCGAGCTCGAGCGCGGGTGTGGGTGTGGGTGCGAATCCGGAGGTGGCACCCTTTCCTCCCCCGCTTCCTCCCGCCGCGGGCAAAGGACCGACGCCTCCGCCGCTGGTGCCGCCGCCGGGCGAGTTTTGGCAGTTCGATGAAGGACTGGACGAGATCCGGAAGGGTATCAAGGAGGCATGATACAAGGAGATGATGGGTCGAAAGGATGTCGGTCGATTAGGGATATGTTTTTATGTTTTGTTTCGTTTTTACTGTGTGGCCCGTCGCGGCTGCTCAACAGTGCTCACCTGCTGTATTTCATCTCATGTATCATACCTGGTTGTTCTCGTTCACACATTTCGTGTATATATGACCTTTTTGATATCAGTCGGGAGGGTGACGACGTGGGTGCGCTATATTTCCAGTATAGTGCTATCAAGATTATTCTTCGACTACATACTCACAAGCAACATTATCAGATGGATCAGAAATGTAAAAGGAAAAAAAAAAAGTGGGGACTTTGGACACATGGAGAATCAACAGAAGTAGCCAAACTTGAAATTACCTCGTTCCGTTCGTTGGAAGAGACAGGGTACCCGAAGGCGTGGAAGGATCCCCTGCCGCCATGTTCATGCCTCCGCACATTTGCACACAGACTTGGACGCTCCCGACTCGTTTTCGAAGAAAAAAAAATTTCTTTAAAAATCACCGTTCGGAGGAATCGAATGGTGTGATTCAGATCCGGAGAGACCTTGCCACACATATAGGTAGTTCTTCCCTCGTTTCATCTCGTCTCTTCCTCTCACGCGCCGACACTCGGCTCGCCCACGCGCATTTGCGCAAACTGGCTTGGCAGCGTCGTCGCGTCCCATGGGGCACGGCCCCCAACTGGCCCTGCGCTCGTCGGGCTTGCGAGCTCGGTAGACATTGCACTAGTGGGCCCGTACGGATTTGGCAACGAGTTGTGGCGCTCGAGGCCCTGGGTGATGACCTGGGGCGATGAACCCGGGCCCAAGTGAGACGTGGCCACTTGCTGTTGTTGTCGCTGCCCCTCTACTGGCTGCGCCCCCGCCGCGACGGGTGGGGGGTGTGCATCCGTGATACCAGGCACGGAAATGAAGTACACCGAGCCAGTGGGATCCGTCCCACCCTGGGCATAGTATTGGGCCCACGCCTGCACATTCTGGTCCGGGTACGTTGCAGTTGGGTTGAATACGAAAGGCGGGCCCGTCAACGTCTGCTGCCTTTGTGGCTGCGGCTGTACCTGGGCATGGGTGTGAGTTTCAGCGGGTGTTTGCGGCGACTGTGATTGAACATGAGGCTGTTGGTGCACCGCGCTCTGCGTCTGGGGCTGGGATTGGATGGAGGCCTGCGATTGAGAGTGGGACAACTGGGGCTGGGATTGGACAAGGGGCTGCTGCTGAGTGTGCTGTAACTGTGGATGCGACTGCAGGGTCTGGGGCTGACCCTGAGATTGAGTTTGCTCCGGCTGCAGGGGACCGTCTGGCCGTTGGGGTTGCGCTTGGGGATAGTACGAATTATCCTGCACCGGATATGGTTGGGGTTGTGGACCCTGTTGCACTTGTGGTGACGGAGGCTGTCCTTGGTGTTGGTGATGAGGCTGGGGTTGGGGTTGGGGTTGGGGTTGGGGCTGCGCTTGGAGTGGCTGCGCCGCATAAGAGGAGCTGCGTCCCAGGTTGACACGCGGGTCTGGAACGGAACCACCTGGTCGCGGCTGTGTATATGCAGCTGCGGGAGGATACACGCTATATCCTGACTGGTCGTATACGTTTGGATTCCACCCGTAGGCCTGCGGTTGGTCGACAGGCTGACCATAGCCATGTGCTTGCTGTCCCTGTGCGCGGGAATCAGCCCGCGGGTACGCAGACTGCGGTTGTGGGTAAGTAGAACGCTGCTGTTCATAGTCTATCGAATTTCCAACATCAGCGGGGATATACAACGGGGTGAGCAAAGGCCATACATTCACTATGACGTGCGAGACTCTCTTCCATCATGCGATCGAATATTGTACGCGCTTTGACAAAGCTCTCATTCATCGATACAAGATCAGCTGCAGTGCAGGAAACGGAATCATTAGCCATGTAAGGGCCTCATTGGATACACAAGGATAACATACCGCGCTTCTGACTGTACCTATCAATCAGCTTGACAATCTTCGGGCGAAGGGTCATGCACGAGCGGTACAGTTCCTGAATCTCCTCGTTATCGGCAAGATTATCCTTTGCCGGATCCAGAGTGCGTAGCATTGTCAACAACCGATCGACGGTGGCGGCTTGTGAAAACACGGCAGCTTCCTGCTGCGCTTCGGCTGCTACCTCAGCCGGTGTGGGTTCCGGAAGGGGTTCCTGGAAACCACCAACGACGTGAGCACCGGTAAAGGGTATAGGTTGTGCGTAGACGCACGACATAGTTGACCGGGAAAATTCCTGTGCGGTTCCTGAGCTGCCCTCGCCACCAATCCTTGTATTCCCTGTTCACGACCTTGATTATATCACCTCTTTCAAACGCCAGCTCGTTGGGCTCAGTGGGCTCAAAAGTGTGTAGCGCGCGCACGCGCGTCACAGCATAGGCATCCTCAGGGGGAGGTGTGGACGACCTCGGCGCTGCCGGACTAGATTGAGGGGATGGTTCCACGGTCGTAGGCGCACTGGTTTGGATGTGCGTCTCCGTAGATGGGACATAGCCGCTAGAGTGTGGCTGCTGATGCAATGCGGCATTGGAAGAAGACGCGGAGGAGGAAGACACGGAAGGCTGGTGGGCTGTGCTCGCTTGGGTGCTCGCTTGCACTTGTGAGCCGGAGCCGCCTGAGCCACCTGCACCGCTTGATGACGCAAGGGAGTACTCGTTCCAATTCCTGCGGCCGCCCTTGTCCTGCATAGAAAGCTCGAGCACACGCTGCAGCTCTTCTTCCTCACGTCGGCGTGCCTCGTCGTCGTCGGGCGGCGGAGGCTCATCATTGGCTTCGAATTTATAACCTATCGAAAGCTAAATGAGCACAGAGAGAAGGGTGGGAAGACAGCACTGCTTTTTTACTCTTTGCCTTGAGGGCCTCATAACATTCTTCCATAATGCCGAGAGTTGGGTCGCTCTCAAAGTCCTCGGTCCACATAGCGATGAGCATCAACACTCGCTTCCTGACCTTGTCGTGAGTGGTCTATATGATTAATGTCAGAAGCTTCGGAAATAGGGAAGACAGTGAGAGTCGCGCACGCGATCGGTGATTAATTTCTCCAGTGCCTGGGTGAAAGCTCTCGACGCGATTTCCTGGTGGAGCCCTTTGCCGCAGTTCTTCGAGAGCGACTCGGTGAGAGTGAGCGAGTACAGTTGTACATTCGGGTTCCGGTGAGCAAGGCGCTTGAGGATAGCCGCGATGACGTTTCGTGCACTGACAAGAGCGGCAGCTGAATGGGGGCGGCATAGCCAGGGAATGGAGATGTCCAAGCACTCACCCCTGCTCTCCCTCTTCCTGTACTTTATCACAGAGGTTGAGAATGATCTCCCAGTTCTCGCTAGTCAAAGTCTCATCCGTTGCCTTCACTTTTTTTTCGTGGAGGGAAAGGAATGAACGTAAATTCCGGGGAAAGGATGTGGAGTAGATTGCACGTACCGACAATGTCGTCGTAAGGATTTGCCGGAGTGGCCTTGAACATAGAATAACGGTAGACGTTGAAGAGTTAGAAATTAAGAAAAGAGATGATGATTAAAGAGCTTGTTGCCGGTTGCCGTTTGCTGCGGAGGACAGTCAGAGGAAATGGTGAACTGGCAAAAGTGGGACAACGCAATCAGGGTGATCACGGCATCCCGAGTCAGATAAGGCAAGTCAATCGACTGAATGTGTGTTCGCTCGTCGTTCACGCCAACAATATTATCGTCGTCTCACCAAGCTCACTTTTACGCTTCTTCGCGACTGGGACCTTTTAGATTCGCCCCAAATTCCACCAAAAGACTGCATATGACGACTCTTTCCCAATCACCGGTCACAGACACAGCCAACAAGTCAGCCCACTTTGACACTGCCTCCACACCGGCCTCCGCCGCCGCGCCGCTACTGACACCGACACAGCCTATCTGAGTCTCGAGGGAGAGGGGAGAAGTTGATGATGAGATTGGTAGAGCGACGCTCGCCTCCCCTCTTGCCACCCTCACACACATAGATGATGTGACGGACTGGCAGATGTTCGGTAAACTTGGAGTACCCCTATCTGTGATATGATAGAATGTTGCATGCTGAAATCGCAAGGCAGGCACTTGTTTTAGTTTTATCAGTCACTGCCAGTAAAAGTGTCGCGGGAAGATTTTATCTCTCTCTCCCACCCCGTTTGGCAGAGCAAACGGAGATGAGGGTGATGATTGATGGGCCTTGAGATCTAACGTGAAACGGGGCACATTTCAGATCTCCCTACCTACCCCCAAACGAAAACAAGCTAAGTGGCAAGTCGGTTAGTTGGTGATAAGTGGAGTGCACCCCACCAGGGCCAGCCACGTGTACAGATCCGGTCCGGAGCCGGAAGCGGATTGAGTGGCGAGCGGAGAGATGAATGAGTACTGAGTGCTTGACTCGAACCGAACAAATACGATTATCGAGTATCGTCGTACGGTGTACATCCATTCATTTCACTAGCACAACATTTACTGCTGACTTAAGAACCCGACAATGGCAAATGGTGCGTGATCCTTCCATACCACATCCCATCCTTTTTCTCCCTCTCTATCTCTCTTCCAATCAATCACTGATCTCTCTCCTCCTCACAATCTCTGACAGTTCCACGCAACTTCCGCCTGCTCGAGGAGCTCGAGAAGGGCGAGAAGGGAATCGGCGATGGATCGTGCTCCTACGGCCTTGAGGACGGCGACGATATCCTCATGTCCAACTGGAACGGCACTATAATCGGTCCAGGACACGTACGTATCCCGTTACTCACTCCCTCTCCCTCCACGATCCCCTTTATTCATTTTCTAATAAAAAAATAAAAAAATTTACCCATCCCCCCAACCCCGACTCCACCCACGCGCACATATGCACACACGCACACCATACGTGGCCGCACACGCGCACGCTACACACGCCTACACGCATGCTGCTGGCTGCCCCTCAAACCCCGCGCACCACGACGACCAAAAAAAAAAACTAAAACAGACGGTGCACGAGAATCGGATCTACTCGCTCAAGATAACCTGCGACTCGAATTACCCAGATATCCCACCGACGATCCAATTCATCTCGCGCGTCAACCTCCCCTTTGTCTCTCAAACCGACGGCAAAGTCGACCCGACCAAACTACCCGTGCTCGCCAGCTGGTCCCGCACCAACAGCATCGAGACCGTCCTCGTCGAGATCCGTCGGTCCGTTCCCCCCCCATCTGCTCTCTCCTTCTTCTCAACTTGCCCGCTCTGATCATGTTTTTTTTTTTAAATCGATAGAGAGATGGCATCGTTTAGCAACCGCAAGCTCCCGCAACCGCCCGAGGGCTCGACTTTCTAAAGAAGCCAACGATCCCCCCCGCTCCCGTTTCCTCTTCCTCTCCCGCATTAGAAGGATCTCAGTGATAGATTTCTCCCTCGGATTGCTCACACCGCGTGTATATGTGTGCGTGTGCGCGTTGAGATTACCTTGATGCGGTGTGTGCGCGTGTGTATGTATATGTGTTGTAGTAGGCATGCGCCCGCGCGCGTTCGGTCGCGATAAGAAACCACACATTCGACCCCTGTCCAAATAGCAAAAGTCCTGTCTAAAACATTTTCGTTTGTGACTTTTTGGGACCATCGGAGTGACAGGCACCCAGCGTTCCACGCAGCACCTTGTCGCGCCCTCCTCCCACCTCCCACTGGGTAGGGTGAGGATGATCGATTCGATCTTCGATTTTCATCCAACCAGGCTGTCAGCAGCTTTTTTCACATAAATATCCAAGGAGCGCGGTCGCCGTCGTCCTCGAGGCCTTACCCACCCACCGCACGCTTCGTTATCGATCGTTCGAGCGAGCGCCAAGCTGTTAAATCGTTTAATCGGCGCTTCGAGTTTGGCCAAGGGCCAAGTCTCCCTGCGCTTTGCTGCGGGTGTGTGTGGGTGTGCGTATGTATGTGTATATGCATACAATGGCTGTGTGTGATCGCAAGGCGGCCAACGCGAAATGATGACCTTGCCCTTTGCCTTTTGCCGGTGCTTATCACCGATCACCGAGATAGCCTGCGCCGAGATTCTGGTTTGACATCCATGCAATGAACGATCCATCGTGCTTTTTTAGTATCGCAAAGTCATGGGTGAGGAGAGCGTCGGAAATCCGAAGTATACAACATCATATGCACACGTCCACGTGTCCGCACAAAATCCAGCGAGTACATGAAACCGCAGTTTGAAAAAATAGTATCGCACAGTAGATTAGGGCAGAGCAAAGAAAAGATGTGAAGTGACCAAAGAAAGAGGGGGACTATGAAAGCATCAGGGAAAGGTCAAGAGAAGGGTGGAATAGCACGGTCGAGCCATTGTATCTCCATACAGTCGCAAGCAAGGGAAAAAAATAAATACTGTAAGGGGGGGGCATATCATTCACTCATCAACATCCATGGCGGGTGAGCCCTCGTGTGCGGAACCCCCCGCTTTTGGCGTGCTGCCGCGCTCACCATCCTCTGTAAACATATCCTTTTTATTTGGCGTCGACGGCGAACTTCCCGACAGACTTAACCGGCCAATTCCGTTTGTGTAGTGGTCCGCAAAGAACATTTCTTGCAACGACGAGGAGGATGAGGACGATAGTGTAGCCACCGGACAAATCAATGGACTCAGCGAGGGCAGCGACGCATTGACGCTCGCCGGGGTGCCTGCCGCACTCGTAGTAGCACTCTCGCCTGCTGCCACAGATGAGCGTAGTCCCCTTTGGTCTAGAGGTGGTAGCGCATTCCCCGAATTTGCGCTGGCATCTGTGTCGGCCGCAGCGTTGCGCTGTAGCCCGATAACACGTAAGCGTTCGACCCACGCATCAGCTCGGTCGAGCGAATCCTTGACGACACCAGTCACGCCACGCATCATATCGAGACTCTCAGTGGCAAGGGCAAGAATACGTTGCGCGGCTTGCTTTGCAGAACCCGCAGTGGGCGGCACGGGGACAGGAGCACCACCTGCGCCTGCACTATTTTGTCGTTGATGCCGCGGGTTGGCCGTGCCTGTTGGCGACGTAGGGCGTGAGGTTTCCCCTGTCCCACTCGCGTTCGCCCGTCGTGCACTCCTTCGGGTTGAGCCGCGTCCACGGGTGGGGATAGGCGCGGGTGCGACGTTCTCCCGACGTGCGGCGCTTGCCCAGGCTTGTGGAAGGTGAAGAATGAACCCTCGTACGCGTGTGCGTGCAGGCTCTGGCAGCGCGCCACCTGCATACTTGGAAACGACGTCAACGACCTGACGTACGGTGGCAACAACATCTCGCTTGACGTTTGTAAGCTGGCGCATACGCTCCTGAGAGATGAGGGCATCAGGGTTAAGCGCGTGTGGTGAGTGTGGTGGTGGATGCAAGGATGCAATAAAGTCGCGCAGGATGACGATTTGGCCATCAATATGGGTCGTCGCGTACTATTGTTGAACTTATCATGAGACCGACAGAAACCGTGCAACGATCAGAGGTCGCTACCGACCTGCAACCACTGTAGACAATATTTGAGTCGTCTCATGCTTTCCTCACTCACAGCGGCGCCGATGCCGCCGGCCTCAAGCAGTACAGCCTGCCATCGGCTTCTCTGTACAACTTGTTGCTGCTCTTCTGGGTTCTCCGGCAGCACGGTCTTTTCTGGTTCTAAAGAGAAAAAAAAGCGATATGAGGTCAGCCGCGGTCGACGCGGACATAGAACGGAGTTAGTCGAATATGTACCTGGTGAGGGATCGCGCGAGACAGAATCGCGTCCCATGCTCACGTCACGGATTTGTGGGCCCAACTCACGAGTGCTGCGGCCCCGTTTTCGTTCGCGTTCGACACTCGCACTGCGCTCATCTGCGTCAGCACTTGATGGTCGTCGTGTGCCTGCACCGTAGCGCCCGAGCTGAAACGAGAATCACGACAAAGATAACATAAGCATAGGCTTAAAGGAGACGGGGCCGATACGGGCCAAAAAACAATAAAGAGAGAGAGGAGGGAGGGAAGGGGAATAGCACGTACCCGGTCGAGCTGCCGACAAGCAAACTCGTCGAGAGAAGTGACCGGTAATCGGTCGATGACGGGCCGCGATATACTCTTCACGGAAGACTCCATCATCTCCGCGCCGAGCTAGATAACATGTGAAGTCGACATGTTTCAACGTTGCGGTCGAGGGAAAGCCGCGACATACCTTGACGACGCGAGAGCTGGCCTTGCTCTGCTCGTACGCTCTGAGGGCGGTGCTGACGACGGGAAGGTCGATACGCGAGCAACAAAGTCCGCCTCCTCGGGGTCGACCTCGGGATCCTCCGACGCAAGCGTCGGGGTGGTGAGGGTTGGAGAATTTGACGAGGATGCCACGGAGAGCGCGGGGGTAGGCTGGGAAGCTGAAGAGGTGGAGGTGATGAGTATGTACCGGGAACGTGGAGTGTGGGAGAGAGATACGCACAGGCGATGCTGGGAGGGTGTGAATGAGGCGAGTGGAGAGGCGCGCTGTTGCGCATATCGCCGAGGGCTCTGATGGCGATGCGTACGCTCTCGTCCTCGTCTTGGATGGAGCGTTGGGGGAAAGGTTGGCGGCGCGTGGCGGCGGACATGGTAGCCAGAAAAGGCTAAAGGGAAGTGAAGTGAGGGAGTGAGAGAGATTTGAGGAAGAGGAGGAAGAGATGAGTGAACTGGTCACTGTGCTCGCGGTGGTGTAGCTCAGCTTGAGCTTGTCTCCCTCCCTCCAACCCGCTTTCACGTGTCAAACGACTTGATATTCAATTCAATCCCAGACGGCGCAACAAATATATCCAATACTATATGGGCGATCCTACCCCGCCTACGCGTGTCCCTTCTGTTTTGCAGAATGAACATCGCCCGAACATACGTATAATGTAAAAAAAATACTATCGCAGGCCACACGATCATGTAGAGATCAGATAATCGAACCAAGCCACGAAATAGGTACTAACAGCCAATAGCGAGCAACGATATATACGACGAACTGCTTGTCCATAGTCACAGCGATATTAAAAAAGAGCGTATCTCTGCCACCAATACAGCTTAAAGGAGAGTGCACAGCAAATAATAAGCCAGTAGTAGCAAAGCAAAAAAAAATATTATATGATAGAGGTGAGGGGGGAGTTGGGGTTGGTCAAACCGCCACTTGCGCTCCTTAATCCCGCGCATTGTCTGCGGCCGTCGATACAGGCCATACGCTTTCGCGCCCGCTCCTGGGAGAGCCAGGTGAGCTCCGCGAAAGCTGAACGGGGACACTCGGCGCTGTGCCATCATGAGATGGTTCGGTTTGAGGTTGAGCCTGGCCGTCCGACGCTGGCTGCGGTTGCTGCTGCTGTGATTGACCCGCGGAAGCTCCATCCGACGGGCCGCGCATCTCGTCCAGGCCACGCTTGACGCCGGCAATCAGCCTGTCCGTGCGCTCGAGGAACTCTACGAGGCTATTTCGATGCTCGTGCAGCTCGTAATAGTGCCGCTCAAGCTCGGCCGCCGTTGGCACGACGCCGCCCATTACTACGGGCGAGTGTCCGCGTGGGAACCCATAGGGCGCGTAGCCTGACGTTGCACCCTGCAGCGGAGAGTGTGTGCGGCTGGGAGCGCCACTGCCTGAGCGAATGTAGCTCGGGGGACCGTGCAAGGCACTCTTAGCTGCGACGTATCCCGCTAGCACCCCACTCAAGTCTGTGCCTGGTCCAAGCGTGGAGCCAAGCGGCGGTAGTTCAAACCCGGCAGGGACAGTAAACGGATGCGAAGGATGGATGAAGCCACCACGCGAACCGGGACGATGCGCATGCGCATCGGTTATCTCCCAATTCGGCTGAGCTTCACTTTCTCCTCCCTCTTCATCGTCCCCGTCCTTTCCCTTGTCCCTTCCACCGCGCTTCGCACGGGGGAACGAACGGCGGGAACGCTTGCGCTTTGGTTCAGGTGAATCTTCCTCGTCTTCATCCTCATCGCCGGTGCCAGTGTGAATGCCGCGGCCGACAGAGACGAGGGTTTCTGCCGCGGCTTGGTCAGAGAGACGGCCAGCGGGGCCACCGGCTGCGGGGACACGTTTGCGACGCTTGATGACGGTCTTCTTCATACTGTTCGGCCTATGTGTCCCATGAAGCTTGAAGTACAGCCCTGCACGAATAAGGAAGGTCAGATTCGGTTTCATTGACAAATGCGGCAAAACAAGAAAAGGAGAGACGGCTGAGATGCTAAACGGAACAACGGAGTCGGCGACCTCAGAGAATACGGAGTTTGCAAAAGCCAGTGGCAAAAAAAAAAAAAGTGATGTTATCAATATCAAACAAGGTCCGTGATGTGATTAGATAGATTCGATCTCCGCCCCATGAGAACGTGCCAGCGCATCACAGTGGCACAGCGGCGATAAGGACATTTTGACAAGCAAGCTCGAGGCAGACGGAAAAGGGACAAACGACGCACCACAAGCATTGCAGATGTTGTTACCGACATCGTCACGGCGCCAGAGTGGCGTTGTCGACGTCCCGCAGTTGGCACACGAGAGCGCACCGACGGGCGCCGCACGGCCATTGCGGCTGCGAGCACCTTGGCTGGCACCACCATCGGGGGAGTCCGCAGACTGTTGCTGCTGTTCGGCAGAGGGCTGGGCAGAAGGAGAGGCGGGGTTGTTGGTCTTTGAGGAATCCATCTCGGATCGAGCGCTAATTGCGTTGTTATACGTCGGACAACCAGAGCAGGCAGAAGTACCACCAGTACCGTCGCAGCGACCGTCACCAGGACAAGTGCCGCCTGAAAGACGAGGTGCGGGTGGGTTAGAAAGCTGGTTTTGTGCGGAAGACTCGAGGGCTGGAGAGGCTGCAGGAGTGAGTAGCGACGGTGGGGTATGGGTCATGTGCCGGCTTGGCAGCGCGTCACCGGTGGCTGCAGGATGGGTGGCAGAGGTCGAAGAAGCGCGAGTTGAACCTGACCGACCAAGATCCGGGGGACGAATGCTGCCTTTTGATTTGAAGTAGAGGCCTGTTTAAGGTCGTTGTCAGTATACGCGTGTAGGGAAGTGCGATTGTTGATGAGAAATGAGAACATGCGGAAGGGGAGAGTGGCGGAGGCACGTCAGCATCGCCAATACAATGAGATAGAGGAAAGAGCAGATGAGGCCCAACGTGAGGGCGATAGATCGTCCGCCGTGCGACACAAGCGTTGCTTGGCACGTGGGTGAGATGTGTTATGGGGAGGCACAGACACGTGAAGGGGAATGAAAAAAGTAAAGCGAGACTGACCACAGGCGTTGCAGACGGGTTTACCCTCGGCATCTCTACGCCAGAGCGGAGTAGAGGTAGCCTTACAATTAGCACAAGCTTGGGTTGCCGAAGGGGGAGCGGCTTGGGGCTGGACGGGAGTTGAGGGAGCCTGATCTGGTTGTCGATCCTGTATGGGGTGTTGGGATGAGAAGGGTTGATCTTTCCGGAAAGTAGGCTGACGAACCTGAGGTGAGGAAGCGGACTGAAAGCTATTGGGCGAAGGCGGGGCTTGAAAGAGATCGGAAGAAGGATTATGAGGGAACTGTAGCCTAGACACGGGGGATATAGAGTTATGGACGCCGAGCATGGTGAGCTGAAGAAGGGAGGGAAATGATTTGGTAGGGGGAGGGGGAGGGGAGGAGCGATGGGATGGTGACCGGAGGAGAGGAAGAAGAGATGAAGTTACATCAAACGACGACGACGGCAGACAACAAGATAAAACCAACTGAAACCAGCAAACCAACTGATTTATTATCAAATCACCCAATCACATCACTTCCATTTCATCTTTCCCACGCTCGAATGCCCCCAAAAATTGTTGATTGACACGACACACCCATCGAGCCCTTCCCCCGGCCATCTTATCCCCGTCTTTTCATTCCAACCTTGTTGCCTTTCTTTTCCCGAATAAATAAATTATCAATAAATAGATAACGCTCCCTTTGTTACTGCTTTCGGCATTTGCATTTAACCGTTTGACGTGCGATACCTGCAACCCCCGTCCCTCGGCAGCGTCCAACTGCAGCGTCGTACCATCCTCTTCCTTCCGCCCTTCATGCTATGATATTGTTATGTTTTGGATTCTCGTGCGTCTAATCGGATAGATGGATGGCTCTACGCACTGCCACGCGTCTAAAAACGCAATCGGCGATCGAGATTTGTGGGGCACGGATTTCTGTACATCCGAATAATGAATAATTTGGCTCTCTCGCGTTCTGCCTCCGCCATGTATTTTCCCAGCGCGGGCCCAAGCTCCGGCACTCCTTCCAACAGCGTATGGCACTGCAACTAACCTTCACAGTCAGCACCCCGCTCAATCATTCACCTACACTGTCCAAGTCCAGGCCCGTTGATTATTCGATAAGATAATGCGCGCCTGTTTGTTTACGTGTAACCATAGCTAGTACGAACCTATTCCCACCCTAGCGTCTCATCTGCAACCTCCACGTCCTCTTCATCTGCCACAAATTCAATGGCGTTAATAAATCGATCAGTCAGGCGATAACAGCGAGGCGAAAAAGGAATAAATCCGCGGGGCATCCGCTGCTACGCGTGCGGGGTACGCGGGGTGCCGACGGCGGCACAACAATTCCAGTCCAACACGTTCGAAAGCCTTGCCACCTTGGCGTGGCAGCCAAAGGTGGTACACGATTCAACCCCGCCGCATAAAAGGAAATATGTGCCTCCTTCGGAGCTTGTGCCGCCTGTGCAGAGAAAAAGTAGAAGAGAAAGAGAAAGCTATCACTCACGCAGAATATCAAAATGTGCAAACGTCGCATCGCCCGCTCGCACGAGGATATCACGTAGTGTCATGCTTTTCCCTTCGTAACTCCAATCGTCTTCGACCTTGCCATCATCCATAGCCGGTGATGTTGTTCCGTGCTCAGGGGTGCTCTCACGGCTTGGTGCCAGCCTGACACTGGCAGGTTGTGCCTGCCGCCTCGCGGGGTCCATCTGTTGTACCATATCGCGCTTTAGGAACGACGGAAGGAAACCCGAGTCGTCTTCTATGAAGTTGTATTTCGGGGGTGCAGGAGATTTGATGCTTGGCTTGAGGTCTGAAGGCAGGAAGGCCTCATCCTCGTCAAAATTGATTATCTAGATCAGTTTAACGGAAATTAAGCTGTCCGCTTAGGGAGGGAAGGAGTGAAGGGACAAACGATAGCCTGCCTCTCCTGCGTTGTCGTGGTTATTAGCCTCGCCTCACCAGGTGACTGGTGATCAAGGTGATTCCCGGAGGATACCTTGGTCACTGCCTCGCTGCTATCGGCCCCGGAAGATTTTTGGACAAAGTTGGTAGTACGGGGCTCGGCGGGCCGTGTAGTCTTGCCAAAACCTTGCTTCGCATTATCCAGCCTCGAGCGGCGTGTCGGTTGGGTTGGTCCTATGGCTGGGACGGCCGCTATGCGGGGGCGGGTTGGATGATTACGGTTACTAGATGCCTTGGGCAGGGGGAAAGCCGCCGAATGTGCAGTGCTAGCCTTTCCTGTTCGTGTAACCCGATTTTGCGCAGGAGGCCGTGCGGCTTGTTCGCGCGTCAGTGTATCTGTTGTCACATCCTTGCTGGATGCAGGTGGTATCGATACATCCGACGGCCTCCTACTTTGCGCCCGAGCGCCGGCACCGTCTGCGGGTGGGATTAACTCCAATTGAGCCTGCAGGCTCTCGCGCATTGTACGCATCCTATTCAAGGCTTCCTTCAAAGCAAGACTGGTTTGTTCCTCTGCGGCGAGGCGTTTGGTGATCAAGACGTTGGCGCGAGGTGTCGTAGAAATGCGCGCTTGGCCGCAGTCGCTGATCTGGGATAGTCGACGATCCACGGTAACAGATGACGTCTGCGTGACGGGAGACAAAAATGCCGCCATGTGGTGTGGATGATGCGCCGCAGCGGTCGGGAGTGGAGGCAGAAGATCCTCGTTCTGCTGTAATCCCTTAGACCTGCTAGTTGGAAGAGATGTCGAAAAGGTATACCGTTGATACTTTCTCCGGTGACAAGTATGATTCGTTGATACGTTCAGTGTGAGCTGCCGCAGGGAGCTCGGCGGGCCAGCTTAATCCTGCGAGGCCAATGACAAAATTGAGGCACACACGCCCCATTTCTCCCTGCCATTCTCCCCGCTGCAATAATTCCCGCTTAGACTCACAATGAGAAACGAGTTCTGCCATGGAGAGAGCTGCTGGCATAGCACCGGACTCTGGTTCGCCACTAGCGGTTGCATCGCCCTTGCGTGACGGTGAGGCTCGCTTAGGTGGAGCCCCGTAACATTGAGACTAACCTTCGGATGTTTCGAATCCGCCTGGCGCTGCTGAAGTAGAACGGCAGATCGTTCCCATGCCCTGCGAGTGCCACGAATTGTAGCTTCCAAGGAAACATGCGCCCTAGGGAGGGTCGGCAAAAGACTCTAGGATACGTCAGTAAGACCAAAATAAGAAGTTGGACTAGCGCTTACAAAGGCTACGGAAGCATCTGATGCAATAGCACTGAGCGACTCTGATGTAGTATTTGCAAAAAGTGCATGTGTGGAGAGCGCAATTATCATGCGTTCAAACCTGCCAGTAACATCGTGCACCCGTGGACGGGCATGTAAACAAAAATCGATCGGACGTCGAAGATCTTCGCCCACCGATTTCCCGTGCATTCCTCGAGCAAAGATTTACGCACAACGACGTCTTTCCACCACCAGGGATCCGGTGGTGTTCCGGCTGATGGGCTCTTCCCCTTGGATGACGTTTCAGGCCTAACTACATGATTTCGCAGGCCCTCTAGGTATTTCGCAAGCACAGCTCTAAATGCTACCGAGTCTGATGGATGCGAACAAGGGTAGGTCGGAAAGAGCTGAAACGAATGTATACGAGCTCGTGGTGGAACTTTTGATAGGGGGGAGGAACTTACTGATTTCAGACGCGGCTTAGGTTCAATCTTCCCCACCAGGAAGTAGCATAGATCCTCCATGGTCTTGGTTCGATCGCGCAATCCGCGCATCTTTACGTTGAAGACATGCTCATCATATTCTGGTTCATCTGCGTGCGGGTAGCCGAGGAGGTGAATGTGGATGAGAAGGAGCAGCGGCAAAGGCAGAGATAACATTAGTCTTCCCTCGAACTGAAACGGGTCGGGCGCAGGCGCATCAAGTTCTTGGGGCCTTTCGATTGCGCGACGCGCCTCGCGGGGCGCACCGCCTCGCACCGCACTTTCGTGCTCGTCCGGACGCGCAGCCTCCATTCCTAGTGGTCACGTGCTCCACTCCGCACAACCAATTTGGCTCGTGTGGTCCACCGTCCTCACTCGGGGGATTGGGATGGCTGATTCACAATCTAAGCATACAACATCTCGTTGGAAAATCACAAGTGCTTTATCCCGACGTCCTCATCCTGCCATCACGGCCTCTCAAGAAATCCAACTCCAACATCCAAAACGCTGGCACTTGTTTGACCTGTCCATCATGTCATCCTCCACCCTCTATGATGGCCTCGTTCTAGGCTCTATCAACACCAACATAAGGGTATCCCGCCAGGCCAGCCAGCAGGCAGAAAAAGTCGACCAGAGTAGGTAACTTCGCATTCTCCGCTGATAGGGGCGTGATGCATGAAGGGAGGTGTCACCGGAAAGTCGCATCGCCGACTCGTAAATATACCCGTGTCACCGGTGCGTCGGAGGGCCAGCGATACGGATCCTGGCGTTAGATGGCTGCCGAACAGTTGCTGCAGCCTTACTGGACAGACCGCTACACGCGGGCCCCCCACATCTGGATTAGAAAGGGGCAACGGTGGGCCCCCCAAACACGCATAGACTCCAAATCGAAGAATCGAGAATAGGTACGGTATCTCGCCATCGATGCTAACCTCAACAGGTAGTGTATCCACGATGGGGGGGGGGGGGGGTGGGGCTACTTGCAGACACGCCTTGGGTTAAGAAGATGGAGCGCAACACCTTCGGAATCGGCTAGGGTCGTGTAGTAACCGTCGCTTTCACGCAATCGAGAGTTTTGTTGAGTCACTGCGTTGTCTAGCGGATATTCAGATCTGGCATGAAATTTCAACCCCCCTGTCCAGTTTATCCATTGCCAGGGTGTTTTGCCCGGAACGTCACCAACACTTTGATCTAGCAAAAAAAAAAATTGTTCAACTGATAGACTTGGAAACCGCGGCCAAGCGAAGCGATACCATACAGGTATGCGCTCTTCCCCTGCCCAAGCGTGTAGCTTTCATTCAGGACGCGTTTCCCTGTGAGCGCGAATGGAGACAACTGGCATGCGGCGCGCCAGTTGTCATTGTCTGGTCACTCGTCACGGTCGCGCCAACCACACATGTCGGCGCCCAGGGCGTCATGACAAGCACTACCGAAGTGTAGAGGTCGGAAGGTAACGGCTGTCTGTCTATAATTAGGGGAAAAAATGGCGCCCCCTGCCGGGCCTCAGGGAATGATGGTGGCGCGGCGTGGCTGAGCGTGGCGCCCGGCCTCTCGCAAGCGAACGTCTAATGTCCACGTGCGAGTAAACTAGCGGCATCAACCCCAACGCCACCATCGTTCTCGTTTGCACAGCACAAAAGGAGTAGCCTCCGACGAGTTTTCACTTCCATGATGCGACACTGCGTTCTGTTTTCAAAAAGTTTCAAAACAAACAAGAGAATGGGCTATTATTGATGGAAGGTGCCAGTGCTACAAGAATGTTACAACATATAGACGGATAGAGAACGCGGTTTTAAACGTGTGTGATAATTTGAGACGAAAGAGACTAAGGAGAGTGAGTATGATAAGTGGATAACATGAATAACAATAACCGAAGCTAAGCCCGCGCGACGGCGCCATCCATATCCTTGTGTTTGCGTAGATGCGAGATGTCGGCTACGACAGTGCCAGAATACACCGTCACCTTTTTCCACATGCGCTCATCCACGGCGCTGATGGAGGCCCTCAGGCGAAACATCCGCGTGTCCTTCTTTCGGAAGAGAGAGACGGGGATGGGTACCCAAAACTTGATGTACCATTGATTTTTGCGCACTTGCGCGTCCGACCAGTCCTCCTGCATGATGATCCCGAGAGACGGGTCAAACACCTTCTGGTTCTCCGCGAGCTCCTTTTTCGAGAACACGGCCCCCTGGAAGCGCGTCGAAAACACCGGTAGCGCATTGCTCTCGGTGGAAAAGCGGCCCTCGTACGCGTGCGTCGCGCACTCGATCTCAATGGCGTGTATCGGCGGGAACCTACCCAACGCTTCGTTGTCCGTCAGGACGAGGATGCCGGGCCATGCGTGCAAGGAGCTGCGTGCGTGGTAGTCAGCGTTAGCGCGCGAGCCCCCCTTTCGGCAGGTGTGCAAGTTGGACAACGTACTCATCGGGGAGGTCCCACAGTTCGGTGTGCTCTTTCACGGGCGCTATCCTGAGATCGAAGCGGTCCAGAGATCGCCGTGGCGCTGGCTCAGGAGCGGCCGCGACTGCATACGATGATGACTCCTTGGAGTTGCATGGCACGTACTCGGAAGATCTCGCGTGATGTGGGGGACTTGGGTCATCGACATGGGCGGCAGTGGAAAGTCGGTGCGTGGGGTCAGAGATCCGGGATGTTTGACCGCAAGGAGGAATGTTGTCGCTCTCCGGAACGTGCATCGTAGGGAACTCGATAGTCCCGACTCGGCGCAGTTTAAGTCGCGGTATATCTCCGGGAGCGTGATTGATCTCAGAGAACGGCCGTGCCCTGAGAGGCTCCCCAGATGACTTTCTCGGAATTGTCGATACGCGAGAGCAAGTATCAGACGATCCTTTAAGCCCTCGCACATCTTCAATGCTTTTGTGGGCACGAATCGTCGCCACTGATGACGTGGAACCGAGACGTTGACGGACTCTGGGCAGGCGCCCACCTGCATCGCCACTAGATCCGTTCTCATCCAGGGTGTCCTTTCGCACCCGTTTCTTCGTGGGCGTAGAAGGCACGGATGGAACGGCGGGGATAGGGGCTGACTTAGCATCAAGTTTCAGAGGTTTGCACCTCCTCAAACTCTTAACCAATGAAATGCTTGGCTTAGTTGAACCTCAGCGCCACCACCACATGCCGCAACAGAGATGGGGTTAACACAGGCTTGTGCAAGCTGCTTCGGCTGCAATTTGGAAGGACGAGAAATGGATAAGGGACGAGAGGCGGCCATACCCGATGGACCGCAACTTGGGTGTGTAATGTGTAATGAGGGAGAAGAGCACTCACCGGTTACGCCGCGTTCGGGGCCTCGGATTTATATGTAGTAGCTAGCAACACGTCCACAAAAAAGACACAGTCATTGTTCCGTGAGCCGGGGATAGCCATATCCGGTGGCTTGAAGGAATCTAGCAGACAACCCCGATAATGATCGAAGGGGGCTTTAACCTAATAAAGCCTGAAAACAATAAAAATTGGGTGGGATTTCGTCCACGAATCATGATTTGCACACGTACAATCCATTACCCGCGCTGTAAGATTTTCAGAATTAGGCCCAATTCCTGCTCAATAAACGTCACACAACACATAGAGCGTCCAACTCATGAACCGGGTCCCGCAGGATGTCCTAATCGAACAAGCGCAGATAGTATAATGCAACTAAAAATAGGGAATGCATAACTTGGCATGCATGGCATAAAGTCATGTATTTTTGTATGTCGAGTGGGCAAAAAGTGCGAGTGTGCGACAATGACAGACATAGGCTAGGCGACAACCCATCACGCAGTGGCGGGCTGCGTGCGCTTCTTTGCCACCGTGTTCTCCCTGAAGGTTGATGATATGACGGCATTCAGAGCTCACGAGATATCAACTCCAAAAATGATGTCCGCGCACCTGAAACCATTCTTGAACCGCCTCGAGACGTGTTTGAGGTACCGCATCCTGCCAGTACCCGTCGTCTTTCGGCGCTTAGCCTTCTGTCCCCACTCGTAGGATCGCAGTTTTGCACGGGGGAACCCGCACTGTGCGCACTCTATTACAGAAATAACGATTCGTATTCGTGAGGGCGTGTCCATACGACGGCATGTCATGGAAACGGACCCTTGTGTTGCTTGTGGAATGAACGATTGCCGCAGCGGCGGCAGAGTGTATGGGACTTGGTGTGGCGCTTACTGGTAAGGGCATCAGAAGGGGGATGGTACAGGGTACCTAGCAGGAAAACGCACCCGAAGGATGATGTACCTATGCAAGTTGGACAGAAAGAGAACCGTCAGTGGGCCAACCTCGAGGCGGGGCTTCTTCTAGGAAACGGACCTTTCGTCTGCAAAGAAACGTATTTTAGCTATCGTCTAGGAAGAGATGGGGATGGGTGGCAGTGGGAGTCGTCATCGTCATCTGCCAGATGCAACACCCATCCAGCCCTGAAACAGAGAAATTCTGGCCGTCTATCTAGAGGTACTTAACGAAAGAGTACCCTTGGCCACTTCAGAGACGTATATGCGAAGTGGACCCACCATCTTGCCGTTTTCTTGTCAATAGCGTCGTCGACGGGGTTGCCAGATAGGGTTTTGTCTAGCTCTCAGACGCAGTGGCTGTACCCCAAGTGCGTGGGAAAATCATTCTCAAGGATTTTATTGGCCCCCGGACACCAGTCAATTTATGTCTCGGCAGCTCTACTGGCACGGGTACAATGATCACTCATCAAACCCTCCTATAGCACGCAAGCCCTCGACAACCCGCTTGTATTCGCGCAGAAGTTCCTTCACTTCGGATAGTCGGAGGTCATCCGCAGCTGCTTCCAAAAAGCGTTGATTTGGAGGGGCGATGCGTGGGGGTACAGGTGACGTTGGTCGACTGGACAGAGGTGTCTCTATGTGATTTGCGGCGGGGGTCGGTGCACGGGGAGGAGGAAGGAGTGTCGGTGGCCGCGAGGGCGACGACGGGCCCTAAATGACAATTATTTAGCGGCTAAGTTCGAAAATGAGCTCACGAAATTGAGTACGTACCAGTACCAACGGCTGCTGTTGTGCTTGCTGTGGCCCAGAGAGCCGTGCGAGTCCTGGCATGCTTGCAAGGCGGTCGGAAAGACTCTTTCGAGTACGCCGCCGCCTCCGTGTAGCACGGCCCATCATACTTTCAAAGCTGCGGATACTGCGGACGTCATGTCGATCGTCGTCCTGTTCTTCTTCGTCGTCGTCGTCTTGACTATCATCGTCTGCACTGCTCTCCACGTCCGATCCATGCACGGAGTGCACGGAACCTGGCCGTGAAGACACATCCACCATCATCTGGCCCGATTCCTCGGCCGTACTGCCAGCCGCGCTTACAAACGATCTGGCGCGGTCACGGCCAGGGAGTGAAGCGGCCAGACTCGCGATAGAGAAGCCACTCTCACGGCGTAGAAGCCCGAAACCAGGACGTACCGCGTTCCATGGCGCGACATCTTGGTCTGCATTTGGATTTTCTGATGAGGTCGCCTGTGCATCGGCGGAGGTGCCTGGCAAAAGCGCGCGGAGTACACCAAAGCCTTGGTCAACAACACCAGAAATGACCTTGTTAGCGGAACCAGCTATAGCATCTACTTGTTGCTCGACGCCACGTCGCAGGCGAGCAGGCACGCCTTCTGGCGAGACTGGGGGCGTCTGTGACTCAAGAGCCGCTCGGTGAACGAGGATGGGCGTCAAATCAGCAGTGCTGGTAGAAGCGTGAGATCAAGGAAGCAACTGGAAAGGTAGGACAAACCTCATCACTTTCTTCTCGCTGTCTCCCAGCCCGAGCGCCTTCAGATCGACATTTTCGAGGAAATCTGCAACCGCCATGAGGTTGACTAGACAATAACTTTCTTCGCCACCAATACGTTGATTCCGGAAGCGTTGGGTAAAAAGTAAATGCGATACGAGATGTGGCGGATTCGCTTTAACAACAGCGAAGATCATCAGTGGGAGGATGATGTCCCCTGAAACAGGTGTTGGAGACGATGAGCGAGATGGTGTCGAGATCGGAGCCGGAGCAGCTTGAATTGAACGTGACCCATTGGTAGGCAAGGTTCCCTCTTGTCCAATATGGCTAGGAGTGACGGAAGCATTAGAAGTTGTAAAGGCTGTCCCCTCGTCCTCGATGCCAACAGGCGATTCCACCTGTATCTGAGTTTTGGAATCAGAGGAGAGTATTATCGGCGGAGGGCTCGTATCAAGGGAATGAGCTGCTTTCCCATCATCAGGTCTCGCAGCGCGATCACTGAGAACATGTGAGGCTTCAGGAGACTTCTGGTTTTCCAGTTCCGCTTCCGACTTTAGTCGGATAGGCGGTAGGCGTGAGAGACCATCTGGAGGAAGTCTTAGCAACGAAAACACCATATCCGGCGTCAACCTACCAACGACGGTCTTGTGCACTGCAACCAATACGGCCGCCTTGTCTGCTGGGCACCGGGTCTCCGGGTTCTCGAGCCAGGAAAGCGCTGTGGGGAAGAAACAATATGCGTAAGGAAGAATATAATCTCATGATCATGATTCTAAATGCGCACTTTCACCACAAGCCTTGAGGACAGCTTCGACGCCGGAACCTGCCTCGCCTACATCGACACCGAGGTGTTCTAAACCGAGGTCAAGCATATTCAGCGCGGCGACGCGGCTAGAAAGCGCTTCGTCGTGCGAGGCATCATCGGACTTGGGGAGAAGGTACAGTCTGACGTAAGATCAGCCGCGGAATCAGAAATGAGCAGCTGAAACTGACCTGTCATAGAACAGCGAACAAACGACACGCTCCACGGCTTCGAGAATCTCTCGCGCGTGCTGCTCACTCACAGCTTTGCCATTTGAGCGGCGTTCCCGCGCTCTCTCTTGTTCCGCTTCTGGAAAACTCTCACGAGGCCGCGCGGTGACGGGACTGCCCCCTCCTGCGAGTAGACCTTCCTCTAGCTCGACATAGAAAGCCTGAAATTGTGCCGCAAGCTCTTCAGCTGTCTCCTGAGGAGGGTCGATGACATATGGGGATGAGGGCGTTGTTCCTTGCTTCACTTTGCGGCTTCTCACGAAGGGGTATAGTCCTACAGTAAAGTCATGCACACAATCGATAATCCAGGAGAAAACTCCGGAGGATGAAAGTGCCTCTTTCACTTCGGTTTTGAGGGCTTTGTTCATCGCCTTTGTTACATCCTTGTGCACAATGCGCCGGTCGACTGTATATGCAGCGACTTCTATCGCGTGTTCATGTTCTGCATTCTGAGGTGGCGGCATTGGTGCAGGCGTGGTAGAACCGGGGGACTTGCCGAAGAGTGAGGCGAAGGAAGAAGTTAGACGTGAGGAACTGGTTTGGGAGGCTACACGTTGTCCAGGCCTCGGTGGGAGGGGGGCTTAGCCACAACATGCGGTGGAAGGGGGAGCGAGTTTGTGTAGGCGTGAAGAGTGAATATGGGGTAACTTTGGGAAAGGGGGGAAGACGGCACCGGGGGAAGGGGAGAGAGGGATGCGAGGGCAGAAACACGCGTCGAGGGCACCAAGAGACCTTCGAAGGGCTTGGAGCCGGGCAGGAGTGAGGACCGAAGAGTGAGAGTGTCGCTGGGGGGGGTAGCCTATCAGTCATCGACACGCTCGAAGGGTGTTGTAGGTTTACCCTACGAGCGTTCCTCTCAATCCAGATGATAACACCATAGGAATGTTGTCTCCCGATGGACTCTCGCAAAGGGCAACATGGTCCTTCACAAAGTCAGCAGTGACTTCGACGGATCCTCCACTCTCGATAGGTAAGAGCAGCGTGGCCTGAGGCGCATAAACATGGTTGAGAGCATTATCCGGCAGTGAGATACGACGAGTACCTTCCCAACAGTCAGGACATTCCATATTTCGGCCCACTCGGAATTATTGTCGTGTTCTGCTACGAGCTTTTCCAGAATCTCCCAGCCGACGCTGTTAGTTTCAAGGCCGATGGACTGGGCACCCGCTTTGAGGTTCATCAACTGAAGTTTGTTGGCCGCAGCGCTCCCACCGGGTTGCTGCTGAGGGGAAACGGACAGCGAGGACTGAAGGGTTGTCCCAGTTGTCGGGGCTGTGCGGTGTCGAGGGGTATACGTTGCATAGCGCGCGCCTGGCGTAGTGGCATCTTGTGCATCCGACGTGGGAGCTGCGGTGACGGGTGCAGATGCTGGGGTCGGAGAAAGCAATGGATGCGCAGTAAGAGGCTCCCGAGTCAATGAAGGCGCCGGTGATGATGCGCGCGGTATGAAGAGTCCCTGACTGCGGCCGATAGATCCAGAGGGAAAGAGTTCATCGCGTCGACTGGACATCGTCGGTGTGCGGGACGCGGCAGCTTGGAACCGCTTGCTGGCAGGAGCCGGTGCCTCTCCTCTGCATCCATCATGATTTTCGCTTGATTTGGGAAATGATATGATTACTATACTTTGAAAATCGGGCTCATTCACGCCCATTCTCTCACACTAGGTTCCTCCAATACATCTGCATTGCCAAAAGCCAGGGCAGTGTGAGTTGACTGATCAATTCATCTCGAGCGTCTGCCCGCGCAGTCACACCAGCTGATCGGATGACCATGAGCGCTCGATGAGTCCGTATCATCATCGCTGTGTGCCTAAGGGATCTCGTGTAGCAGTCAGATCATGGATGTCCCTAAAACGAACAGAAGAGCCAGATGTTCTATGTGCTACTGCTTGCCCTGGACCTGATGTGCCACAATGAGCGAAAGGGGTGCGAGAGCCATTTCGGGCGCTCTACGGGGCTTTGCATCTTGTAACACTAACACAACAAATCCCGTTACTCAACCAATCACTCTCTTCAACTGATGGCATCTCCTTTGTCGGCGGAGAACATCGAACACACCGATATTGACAAGCACGAATTTGCACAGTACATCCTCCGAGAGCATGGCACGTATTTCCCAAAGTGGGCACGTGCAGGCATTGCAATCCCCGGGAACGCTCACAATCTCGCAGGCTCGAGGATATGGCCTTGTTTGCCGAGTCGATACCAAATTTGAAACAACGAATCGATCAGTTACAGACGCAACATACCGCAGAACTCGAGAAGCTCTATGAACATCAGGCAGCACAGTACCTCGACGATGCGCTGGATCGGTATGCTTCGCAGAATGATGAAGCTGACGATGGTTACTCAGTTGATATCGATGTTCGTCGTTCCTAAAAACTTTTCTATTCTACGAACACTTGGATCATGTCTGCATCCAGGAGCTCTATGGTCAATCTTGTCATGAGAAGACGAGCTTGGAAGCCAGGTTTGATCGCGAGACGACATTAGTGCGTCTTGCGCACGTGGAGACCGTGGCACCGCTGTACAACAAGCTCGCAATGAAACAAAAAGAAGAAGAGTCGCGAAAGCGGCGTGAGGTGCAATTTCCTCAGTCCGCGGCCGACTTCAATACTATTCAAGACAAAGAGCTACAGCAACGCATAGCACGCTTCTTGACATCAGATGCCATTGTCCAAGACAGGATGCTTAATGAGTACGGTTGGGCGTGGCGACAGGTCCAGGGCCTAAAGGAAGAATATTGGAGAGACGTAAGTCCAATTTGACCCATTTTGCATCGCCTACCGAGCGAAGCTTCGTAGGCCACTTTCAAAGAGAATATACAAAGAAGGGTAGTCGTTGTCAAAGACCCACGAAGAAAGCCTACCCTCACATGACGTTGCACCTGTCATGTACGTACGTATGGGCCATGGCGGCGTTACGGTAGCCTAGATGTATGGGATTGTGATTGGACGAGACGACCAAATCCAACCCCCATGACATTGGTCAGATCTTATGTCTAGAACGGCCTGTTGCAAACGCGTTTCAAGTTACAATCCGCTAACTGGATAATGCGTGATGGCAGGGGCATCGCGGGGTACCGTCGACGTCCACTGTTTTTGGACACATCAAGGATTCGTGTCTTACGACTGTTGCTGTGTCCTGAGGATACCCACTCATAGACCGAGCTGAGCTGTGCAGGGTCGGCAAGAGAACGCCGACCACAAGAGGAAGAGAACGGAGACGATATTGTTGTCAGAGAGGGCACATGAGTTGGGATCGCACGACCTGGTGACTTTTTTTTTTTCCGTTCGAAATCATGGAAACTGGACAAGAAATGTTGGCTAGGCCTTCCGCGGTGACCGAGAAAGGAAACGAAACGAAACGTGGCTTTGGTCATGTCGGATCCAGAAGCCGGGATGGGGGCGTATGTTCATGCGGAGAGAAGAGATTGGCACAGCCCATTGATGAGTTGGACGGTCTCATTGGAGGAACACATCTAACGTGCATCATCATCACCCATTCATCAATTCGTGTTGGGACCGCCACAGTCCTCCTACGAGCCATTCATCTCCGTTTCTGATTCATAGCATTTCCCTACTCATACAGTACTCACTTCCGTCGGACTCGGACATGGCCGTACCTTCCGCCCTTGAGCGCGCCACATACTGCATCCGTCTCACACAAGCGAATTCTCTATAAATTGGCTCTCCAGTTAAATCGTGGTTACCATCCAGTCCTTCCGTTACGTTTAGGCGAAGCCTCCGCGCGCTTGATTGCGATCCGGCTTCGTATAAACACTTCGCAGTTCTGCGCTCCTCTCCTTCCCTCAATATCTCTGTCAAATCATGTCTACTGCTACTCGTCAATACATGCCTCCCAACGGAAGACTCCAAACAACCAACCTAGTGAGTAACTTTCATACCCGTTTACATCGCCCTAACTGACCCGTCTGTGGGTTAGCCGTACCGCACGGACGTACCACGCGCCGTTACATCCCTGCTCGAGACGACAAAGCAGTTACAAGAAATGTTACGTCTCTGGAGCATGTCGCGTGCATCAGAACAGCACGTCAGTGAAATCTATGTACGCCTGGGCACCGAATTCAATTCGACCATAGTCGCATTCCAAAACTTTGGCATTGACATGAGGTGCACCCTTTTGCTTCGGTCCCCTTCTCCTGCTAATGCAGTGTGAATATCCCAGCGAAATATATCATATCCCACAAGATTTACGCACCGTGCTCGAAGCATGCCTTAGCGAGGACCCTTCAACAAACACACTGAACAAGTATCTCCCACGGGTACGGCAAATCATCGCGACGCTCTTGCGAGGGTTGCAGAGCAAACAGGCGGCATATTGGCATGCAGTCGGGGATACCTCGATTCGCCGTGGAAGTGTATAGTGACGCTGTGTGGTGCAGTATCCTGCCCCTGGCACGAGTCCTAAATGAATATGCTAAATGTGCATGCAGATCATTAATTAGAATAGTATCCGTAGTATTCGTATTTGGTAAATGCCTCGTACGGTGTATAGATCCGTGCGACCCACCCACTTTATTGTATTTGTAGCGCAGATGTTTCACAACATGTTTTGCTTGGTAGCTTAGAGCAGGCTGAGCCTTGCATCGTTTTTGATGGAAAATCCTTGCAGGCGATGGTGAAATGAGGTGGATACACTGCGCCCTGGGTTCCTGGATCTACAGTATTAGCCGAGAGAGCAAAAAAAATTATGGATCGAAGGATGAGACAAATTTTCGGTGCAGTACTGAGTTGGCGTTGTGTCACATGAGGCCTCGACGGAACGGAACGAGGCGTCGGGTGTGACACGCGTGAGCCAAGTCAGCCGAGTCGCGCTGCCCGCTCCGCTATCAGCACACTCGCCTATATTCTGTATGTTTCGACAATGGCGCCCCTCGAAGCAACGTACTTCGGCCTCTAGCCATACATCGCCACGCACTGCCCCTTCCTGTCCGTATTCGCATTCGGAAGATGCCCAACCAAATGAGTCCGTGGATAAACGGCAGCGGTACCCACCAGCTGTCAATAGAGTTGTTATTCGACCACCATCGGGGCGAGTCAGACAAGGGCCTCGTCAGGATGCACAGTTCTCTGGATCTATGCGACGTGCGCCACCACTAACAACGTAATCTTCCGTCTTTATGCAGGACCACATCTTTCTAGCAACCAGTGGTGGTCTAAAGACACCGAGTGCCGCCCAGCCCGCAAGTAATCATACGTGTATGTCAGGGAACTTTGCATCAGTGCCATCAACATCAACGCATCCACGAGGGGCTCCGGCTCCAAAGCGTCGGAAACTCGAAAACTCTCCTCTTACGCGGATAAAACGTGGACACGTAACCGAGAAAATGATGGCCTTCACGTCATCGGTGTCATCCGAGACACTCGTTGGTGAACACAGGGTCAAGAGGGAACGCAGCATCTCGCCAGAGTTGTCTGTGGAGCCGCAACTCATTACGGCCGGCTCCAAGAGATATGCACCACTTCCGCCACAGTGCGAGAAATCGCGACCGGGCTACAGGGCAGCGAGGAACGCGTGGGCTCAGAAGGAGAAGGAGGCATTGAAACGACTTGGCTTGAAGGTAGTACGGACGCTCATTAGGTCTGTGGTGCATCGCTCGGCCTGCCGTTTTCTCACATGTCGTCTTCATAGGGAGGATGGGATGGTTATTGATTGGTAACTTCACAGACGATTCGCTGAAGCAATCTAAAGTATTTTTCTCAGGGAGGCCACCGACTCTGAGCTGGCAGCAACGGCCGTTGAAAACGCGCTACACCTTGATCACGCTACAATCCAAGACCCCCCCACGCAGTCCATCGAACCAACGACGTCATCCCTGGCATATTCCTTCCGGGAATTGAATCCGCCTCGTACAAACAGCGTACCCTCTATGGTCGAAGTCCCTCCCAAGGCCTCCTTGGAGAGTCGTGGCGGACGAGAATCTACTGTAGCGCGTAGTGCTGGTGTTGGCAACCTTCCTAGGGATCCATATCGGGAAGGCCGAGCCAGCAGCAAGGGTTCCCCAGAGATACAGTTGGAAGATGTACGATCAACGCTCCAATCCCTATAGCCGACTTGCGAACTCCTTCTGATCGCGACCCGCGTCACCAAACTACAAGTGAAGTCCCTTCGCATGCAATTGTTCCATTGAGCCCGGTACGAAGGCAGTCTTCGAGTCCTCAGTCTCACCGTCCTCTTTTTCAACAACGTCCCACCTCTCCTCAACCCCCACAGTCACTGCCTTCGTCCTCACTGCGCGCCAAACATACCTTAGAGCACATCTTGCACCTCAAACGGCAGTTCAGTCACGAACCATCGGTCTTGATAAAATCAGAGGATCTATTACCATCACCGTCGCCCCTTTCGCCGAGGCCGTATCCCGTAATCAAGACGCCGAAGTCTGGAAATCCGCCTCGGCCATCTTCTGGGTCTCCTGCAGACGCCGTCGCAATAGCCATCAACGAGGGCGCACGGCTCGACCGACTAGGATCTGGGAGCTCACCGGTGCCAAGTACGCCATTACGTGTATACAAAAAGCGTCTTTCATCCTCTACGGCCCCTGTGCGAAGGAGCGAGGGCAGCGCCGTGTCCCATGAAGAACATCGAGAGAGACGCCCTCAGTCTTCGAGGGGATATTCATCCCACCTATCGTGGTTCTGCCCCCCACAGAGTCGTCTCCAGGGAGTCGAAAGGCATCACCGAGCACTTTCGGCGACGAATGCGACGAGCTAGCACTGTCCTACCCTCCTTCCCCGACGCCATCTCTTCCGGGCGCTCTTCCGGACTCACGTTGCCAGCGATCGTTTCCACTGGGTCACCACGACCACGATCAGCGGAGCTCGTGGGACAGGCCTTGCAGCCTTCCCTTTTAAATTTACAGCCGCCGCCGCCCGATGAAGATGCCGTGATGCAATCCTCTGCGCTTCACTATCTCAAACGGTACTTCCGGACGTTCGACAGGGATCGTCGGGCGCTCGCGGAAATGTACGCATCCGATGCGACCTTTTCGTGTTCTTCGCGTAATCTGCGTGCGCAAGGCCGTGACAGTATCATCGATACTCTGCAGGCGTTGGGCCGCGGTGTCCTTTGCTCAGGAAATAGCGTGGAGTACGATGTGACGTATCTTGGCCCACGTATCGGCGTGTTGCTCGTTGTGCTTGGCACCATGCGATACGCGCAAGATAGTAGCGAAGAGGTAGGGTATGCCATGAGTTTCGTGCTACGGCATGCGAGGGAGGACCCGGAAAGGTTAGAGTGATTTTTTCTTTTTGGCTCGTCACTTAATTGTTCATGGTCTTGACAATAGGCCAGCCGGGGGGCTGAGGTCGCTTGTGGCAGCCGTGCATCAGATGGTAGTCAGGGAAGATTCCCCCCGTTTGTCTGGTAAGTTGATACCTTCCGCTGCTTGTGAGACCTAGTCGAGATGGGCCCTTTCTCTGCCGCATATGATGGAGCACGAGAGACTCATCTCATGATTCTGTAGTAGGCGGTGGTCTTTACCCCACACGCACATAGACGGTTACATGCCTATGTCGTCCCTGTTTCAGATAGACTTGTGTATGCGGACGTCCTTCGGTTTATACCAGATTTCTGTAATGGAGTGCGGTAGTTTTGTTGTCTGCAAATCTCACGTGACTTGGGGCTTGGGCGGACCGAGAGCCATTTGGCCTCAACTCAGTCCTCCCATGGCCCTCCCAACACACGGTCGTGTGCTTCTCGACACAACAGCAGGTGACATTGACATCGAGCTATGGTCCAAGGTGCGTGTTGCATCTATAATTCGCGCCTGTGTAAATTGTATTTTCGCAGGAAGCACCGAAAGCATGCCGGAATTTCATTGCGTTGGCAATGGAAGGTACGCATGACCGCCTCTCTCGTCCCGCATGTCTTGCTGTGCGAATCTAACCGCTCGCTCGCATCCCCCAAAGGCTATTATGACGGCGTCGTCTTCCATCGGTAAGAAAAGACCCCTTTCCTCCCTCTCTTTGTGTTCGTTCACGGCTTTCTCGTCATTGACGCGTCCACTCTCTCTCCTCTCCTCCTTTCTATACTTCCCAAGGGTGGTACCCGATTTCCTCGTGCAGACAGGTGATAGAACGGGCACGGGTGCCGGAGGAGAGTCTTTTTTTGGAGGTGCGTGCGCTACTCACTACTTATATCTTTCCTCCGCGTACGACTGGTGGGGCGGCGACGACAGAACAGTTCGAGGATGAGATTCACCCCCGTCTGCGCTTTGCGCATCGCGGGCTCGTCGCGATGGCGAATGGTGGCGCGAAGAACACGAATGATTCGCAATTCTTCATCACGCTTGGTACGTTGGTTCTTCACCGTCACGCATTTCCTTGCCAAGTGAATGGATACATTCCTTGGAATGGTGTAGACCGGGCAGATGAGCTTCACGGTAAGCACACGTTGTTCGGGCGGTGTGTAGGGGATACCATATACAGTGCGTCCTTCATTACTTCGTCCTCTAACCTTTACCGTTTATCTCGCGCTCGATTTCAGATGTCATGAAGATTGGCGCGATGGGTGTGTAACATGCAGCAGCATAGGGGCCTGAGTGAGGAAAATTGATTTGCGTCGTGTAATTCTAGAACTTGATGACAATGGGCGCCCTCTCTAGTGCGTGCACAGCCAAAACTCCTTCCATGCACGTTGTGACCTTCGAATTTATCTCCCATGAAGCCCGCCCAAGATCAAGAGCGTGCGAATCATTGACAACCCGTTGACGACATCGTACCGCGGATAACGGCCGAGGAGAAGCGTGCGCAACAGCGCGCGCGTCAGGCAGCGATTCGCGAAAGGATGAGGCCGCGCGTCGAAAGGGTGCGAAAAAGTGCGTGTCTTTCTCACCTTACGGATATCTGCAGAGCTGGCACTGAGGGAACTTCAGAGACACCAAACTTTTGAGTTTCGGTGCAGACGCAGACGAGGAAAGGGATGATGTCCCCGTGGCCCCAAAGAAGAAGAGCGTCGCCCGTCCAGATTGTAGGTGATCGGGTGCTGGGCATCGCAGTTTTTTCTCTGAGCCTGTGTTCCTGCACAGTGGTTGAAAACCCCGATCAACCAAGCATATCAATTTCGGACGCACTCTTTTCGAAACAGGAGACGGTCGCGCGAGGGGAAGCGAAACGCGAGTCGGTGAGTTCTCAATGGATTAATGTCGATCCAATGAGGTGTCATAAAATTTTCGGTAGGATGCGCCGACTGTCAAGTCCAAGAGTGAAGACCTGTCAAAAATACGGGAGGCACATCAGAGAGAAAAGGCCGCCAGCAGGTGGGTGTGGCTTAAAAAATTGGCATTACCATATTCTGTAACCACAACTGACGTGTATACAGCTCTGCACGACAAACGGAGATTGAGAGGATGGAAGCCGAGGTTAAGCGACTGGCGCGGCAACGAGACGGTGGCGATAGCGAGGAAGAACGGACCACGAAGAAGATAAGGAACAAGTCCCAGCTTGAGGAAGAGTTAGCCAAGTATGAAAAGAGCCGCGGTGTCCATCGGAAAGGGCGTAAGAAAGACGAGTCGGATGTCTTGGCTGCGCTAGCCGGTTTCAGGAGCAATTGCAAACGTCTGTGGCCACCAGAGACGAGGATGAGGCGATGGGTGTGTCATCATCGGGCGACGCTGAAGCAGGACCGCAAGCGATCGAGGAGGGGGATGCAGGGATGGAAGTGGATAGTGATCGGGGATTTATGGGACACTTGTTACAGTTCCCGAAGGGTAACGAGGAAGAGGTACAGAAGGCTGAGCGAGACTACGAGGTAATAGACCCGCGAGCCCGAAGTGCCCAAGCGCGGCAGGAGGAGCGGGATCGGAAGGCGAAGGCGGCGGCGACTCGGAAGAGAGGGAGACATTGATTATGCGATGGTGATGATTCATGATCGAGATAAGGGTTGTGGCGTGGCAAGTTTATTGTTGACCGTTATTTGTTGTGGCCATCAGAAGGACAGGCTATGCAAGGACAGGCTATGCAGGGACCTCGGCCACAGCCCCGCCGGAGACCGAAACCGAGACCGAGACCGAGACCGGGACGGGCCGTCCAAAGTCGTTCATATTTCCCATTTCCCCATTCCCTCCACCCATTCCCCCTCATCGCATCGCCAGCTACCTCTTCTTTGTCCTCCACTTCTCTTCCTCCACTCTTCCTCATGGCTGCAAAAGCCGCTTATAAACGCGTGCGTATCCTCCGCCCGTTTCTTCCTAAACAATTTACCGAGTGCCTCGCGCTAGCTATCAAAGGAGTATGTTGCCATGCAGAAGGAGCCACCCCCTTTCGTTTGGGCTGCCCCCGACGAGAAAGACATCCTAACTTGTGCGCTTATTTTTTCCTACGTCACGGACTGAATATTTATCCCCTTTTCTTTAGGGAATTTTATCATTGTACGGACGCTCACCTTGCGACTGACGTATGCGTGGCTGACACCTTACCACCCTTTCAGCATGGCCCACCAGATTCCCCCTACGTTGGTGGCGAATATCATGGTGTACTCCTTTTCCCGTCAGAATACCCCTTCAAGCCACCAGGTATCAAGGTCAGTCGCATTGTATTGGCGTTGAACCCCACGTTCATATCAGGCGCCCGTAGATGTACACGCCATCTGGTCGTTTTCAACCTGACAAGAAAATCTGCTTTTCCATGTCTGATTTCCACCCCGGCTCTGTGCGTGCACCCTTTCTCCCCAGTGCCCTACATCGATGCTGATCTTGTCGATCTACCACAAGTGGAATCCTTCGTGGAGCGTTGCCACAATGTGAGCATTATCCCTTGACCATCGTCGTCCACACCACACGTGGTATTCCGTTACCATCCTACCCTGACACCGCATTTTCTTTGTTCTTTCAGATTGACGGGCCTTGTGTCGTTCATGCTTTCTGACGAGATGACTACCGGCTCTGTGACGACTTCGGAAACTGACAAAAGAGTGTACGCTAGCCGAAGTCATGCTTGGAATTTGCAACAGCGAAGGTTCAGGGAGGCTTTTCCGGAGGTGAGTAATTCGTAGTAATGGCTATGCCTCCCCCAGACACCGCCTCAAACGTCTATCATGACTGATAGTCTAGCCTTTGATTGGCGGTGGAAATTTCCGATTTATCCTTGTCGCTTATGTAGGCCATTGTGACTGATTGGACTCATCGATTCCAGTACTGCACGCCATCGCGCCGACCCTTGCCAAACATGGGGGAGAAAGAACGTGGTTTACCAGACACGGCATCATCAGAACCTTCTGACTCGGTTACATCCGCCGCGTGCCTCTCTTCAACTCTCACGCTCAAGGCAGGGCTGGGGACCCAAGCTCCGGTGGTCATGCCCAAGACCTTGGGTGTTGTACGCCCGCGGAAAGGACGTGCCGTCTCTACGACAGGAGCGGGAGACGGCAGTCATGGTTGGGCTGCCACGTGGCGACAGGTTGTGCTAGACAAGTGGCGATGGGGCGTCCTTATCGCCTTGGCCGTGGTGGTTTCTCGTATCACGACGAGCACTTGAATGCGCCTCGTTTCGCGACGAACATTTCCCCGATTAGCCCCGATTGGAATCGTCCTTTTCCTGAACACGACAGTATCTCGACCATTTACGACGCTCGTTCATGCCTTGTTTGGCTCTTAGATCACGTCTCCAGTCCGTTTACATCTTAATCAAGACGTGATCATCTGCGCTCCCTCATCCCTCGATCTTAGCTCTCTTGCAATCCTTTTTTTAGCAGGGTTCTCGTTCCTTATGCTATCAATAAAACATGTGTACAGTGTTTGGGCAGCGTTGGAAATTAATTGCTCTCCACATTCCCTCACCGCTTCCCAAATAAAGTAGAGGTTGTACAACTTAGGTGGATGGCGAGGTATCATCATCTATCCAGAGCCTGCTAATTGGTGCGTCGACGCCATGTACAAGCGGCTCAACGTGCTTAAAGATGTCGTGCTCGATGGCCCCACGATCCCGTCCCGCATCGATCGTCACCCACCAACGCGTCTCACTTCCCAGCCTCTTAAACAGCGTGCGCACGCGGGCCTGCAGCGCTTCCTTCTCATAGCGCTCCTCACCATAACCGCGCCGCGCCGCCGCCTCCTCTGGCGCGAGATCGAGAAAGAGGGTGAGATCCGGCGTGGGGAGGCCGACGTCGGAGGCGCGGCACCACGCGAGGGGGAGGCCCTTGGCGGCGGAAAACGCGACGCCGGAGAACGCGTAGCGGTCGCAGAGCACCGTGGTGCCCGCAGCGAGCTGCCCCTCGAGGGCCGCCGCGGCCTCCCACCGATTCGCAGAGAAGAGCAGGTGGATGGCGCGGTCGTCCAGCTCGGACGTCCCGTTTAGGTACGCGTCGATTAGCTTGCCTGTGCCTGTTGTGCGATCTTGAAAAGAATAGTTAGCGCGCGCGCGGGTTGTTGTCTTTTTTTTTACGATGGGGGAGGGGGGAGGAAGAGAGAGGAGATAGTTCGCTGCTCACCTGGGAATTTGCGCTGCGAGATGGATGCACCGGTTTTGGCGAGACGGGAGGCAGGAGCTCTGTTTGGGTTGTCTTGCCTGACCTGTCGAGGCCCTCGATGACGATGAATGCGCCGCGGGCCATATCACTTGTGGAAAGTGTCGCGCGCCGCGATTGAATCCTGCCCGCTCGCCGTTGTGTGCACACGCACTCGGAAGATGCGGTCCGATCGATCCGAAATGCGGTCCCAGGATGCCCGACGCCGTCCGTTATCTTATTCGGCATCGTTGGTCGCAAAAGCTGCGCGGAAAAACATTGCACCGAGACAACGCTCGCTATTATCTTAAAGCTTATCGGAGGGAGGAAGAAGGATGAGAATGGGGTCTCACTTTATTCTTTTTGAAGGTCTGCCGTTGTCTGCCGTGTCTGAATAATCCCATGATCGCACGCGCAATAGCAGTCGGAGACGGTCGTTGACGTCGTCTGCTGTTTCCGGCTCCGTTCCCATGTGCCCATGTGAACGCTGCCGAAAACTCCGCCCCATATCTCTGTCTCACTCTCACAGCCTTCGCCTTCCCTTACTCCGTCTGGAATTGCCCTTCTTGCTCTTGTTTTTTTTTTTTCGTTTTTGATGATGCGAATTTCGGTGCCGACCGAAGGTTATCTGTTCCGGTGACCAACCCGCACCGCGTGAAACGGCCGTCTTGGTTCAATGGTTCTGCTGCAGGTCGCATGATTAGCGGCGTCATAAAAGTCACAAGTTGACGGGCAGTGAAACCCACCGTTCCCACCCAGGAGCGGCTCCGCGCTCTATGTTTATGTGGTGATACACCCACGGTTCATCAGACAAGCTTCCATAAAGCCCCCGGCTCTTCGCGGCGCGCGGTGCGGCATGGCCTCGTTCGCCCCTCCCGGGTAGGACGTGGGACGTTGCGTTCGGTAGTAGTGTCGCATTTGGGCTTTGCGGTTGATGGTGCCCAGTATCGCTGGGAATTCTGCCATACCGAGATTATTGCAATATCGCCCTTTGACGTCGGATGACTTGCACGTCGACGTCCCGAATACTGTAACGGCATTTCATCTCTGTGTTTTTTCTTTCTTTCTTTTCCACGAAGGCAGTGACGGTGCTGTGTCCCAGGCACCCACCGTGAGGACTTCCGGCATTCGGAATCTGTGACTGCGATGAAGATGAGACAGTGTCGCTCCCACTGATTTTAGAACAGCGACCCCTTGTCCCACGACTGTACTCCATGCTTCCCAAGTCGAATCGCATCTCACAGCTTACAGTATGCACATCATTTATTGCGTTAACTTATCCAAACCTTGATTCGATTGAACTCCCATGACACTTTCGACGGGTCTTTGGCTTAGCTATCTGATCCTTGTCACTATGATCCCTTATCCCGCAGGAGCGCGACATCGCCATACTCTATGGTCACACATCACACGTTCTCCTTCTACGAACGTGTGTGGGAATCTGTAAATCCTGTGCCTTCTCAGCCTAAATACTTGACAATAGCTTTCGGAAACGTGGCCCTGATTCGGACCCGTTGAGCTACCGGTAATCCCTTGTGTCTCCTTCACGCCCAGTGCTTCTTGCCTGTGCATGAGGTTTTCTGCTAGCGTACGCCCCCGGAAAAGTCTCCTGGCCCTGGCGATGGGTCCTGATTTTAGATGTCACAGTTATGTCCGTTGAATACTGCATACGGCATCATATGCGCTCATGCAGGGACAGATTTTGGTAAACTCTTCGTCAGTCTTCATCAATACAGTACTGTATCAATACCTTCGCCACACCACGGTCAGTCAAAATCTGACGGAACTCTCGCCCATCAGCATTGTCTGACACCTGAAACCGCGGGAGAATGTCTAGGCTCTCTAATTTTTCTTGACATTATATTGACAGCACAAAGGTTGAAGGCAATCCCTAGGCTCCCCTGATCAATGAAATAAAATATTTATTTTAAAAAGAAATCATACTCGGGTACCTCGGATGAACTTGACTATCGCCGACATCAGATCCTTCAATCCCAAGACGCGTTGTTGGGGTTGGGCGAGATGCTGATGTGCCGCTGTGTTAGTGTTATCTTCACTCGCGATCCTAATACATATAGTAACTTGCCATATTCTGCTAGCCTTCGCGCGCGCCTCACGTTCTACCCGTCCATCAGCACACGTGTCCAAAGAAACGCACCGCATTGGCCAATTGCCTTTTTACGGCGGCTACAACATACCACATGTCGAAACGCGACGTGCGCCGCGGTACATGTGGGCTTGGGAAGAGCAAGACGGACTCTTCAAGCTAGCCGACGCCTTCGATGCTGAAAACGTTCGACGGTCCATGCTCTGCCTCGGCCGTGGTTGGTCAATCGTGTTCTAAATTGGTTTCGGAGATGAGGTCGCGTCTCCCCTCAACCGTGCCTGTTCAAATCAAAAGAGGAGTATCGATTGTCTGCGACCCTGCTTGCTACACGTAGGAAAGCGCCAACGTGGTTTCAAAGCAACTCCGCAAGGGACGCGCGCAGGGGCGGTTACTTTGGAGTGAATAGACGGTTCCACTTGTGGCCACCGTTTGTAGTCAGAGGTTCGAAACAGAAAGGGAACACGACGTGACGGCAGAGCAGGATCCTCCACGACCTGAAGAAGCCTATGAAGAAGCCTAAGATCCTGTCGTCATCCCGTCGCATCTTCGTCTCTAGAGAAGACCAGTAGCACCGCTTGCACATGTTCACCTACCAGGAGACCATCACGAACGGGGTTTCATCAAATCGACACCTGTAGATTGGGACCCGAAAATGACCGTGCACATCTAGGAATATTTGACCGGTTTTCGGTACTATGCCATATAAGCGCAAGTGCAGCGTCTTCGTTTTAATGGTGCTTGTCCAATGATGATATGAAAAGTATCCCCGGTTGCAACGGAGCCCCCCGTACTGTCAGCAGCTAATAAATACCAAAAATCCACTGGTTGCGTCGGGTCCATGTGTAGTCGATCCTCTTTTCTGAACAGGTAATTATATTGTCGACAGTAATTTTTTTTTTTTCGGATACAGTATAAGACCTGGCAAGTGGCTTGCCGTGCGGAGAAAGGCGCCCGCGCCGAGCGTTTTTACGTCTCCGTGGCGTATCAAGCTTGAATGAAACTCAGAAAAAAGGTTGCACGACAGCCCTGCCTTTAGCTTTATCGCGCAAGATAACCAGAAAAAAACCGAGCGAGAGACCTTTCCGTGGCTTTATCCTATTTCGTGTTCGACGTCGCCCCCAGCACGGCTTAGCCTGGCGCGCACGCACGCACGCACGCACGCACGCCGTTCCCACCGTCATCAATCCTCTTCCAGAGGCGGCGGCGGCGACAAGGCAGCAGGTCTTCTGACCCTTTGGCGTTGATCGCTTTCCCATCGCCATTTTCTGGGCGTCCAGCCAACTCGTTTTGTTTTTGGCACAAGCGTGTGGCGGCGGGGTTCACAGGATATGTATCAATCAATTTGCGGCCATTCAGGAGCAGGAGACGTGTGAACCGTGGATAAGTTTCATGGCAGGCACATCCACCTGTATTTCCTTTGTCGTATCGCGCCATATCGCGCCCTTGCTGGGGCTCCCCGATATAGCTCGTGCCGTTCCCATGGCTGACCGTGCGCACCACACTTGTCGCGTGGTACAGGACCCGCGCGATAGTTAGGGAACGTGGCAACTGGTGACGTACAGTATCTTGGTCGTCGTTGACCGCTTTCTCTTATTCTTATCCTAGTCTGACGTTCAAAACGGGTCGATTGGCCCAATCTCATCAGGAAACCTTCCCTACAAGTATCTTCGAATTTCGTGGATACCGAAATGGGGATCGGGGATGTTTTGATGAACAAAACTGAATTGTCCTCGAGTTTTCCACTCCGCTAAACCCATTGTCTTACAGTATTCCTTTTTACGTCCGAATGCCTTTTCTCTTCATTCATTCGAACACTTGTTCAGCATTTCATTTCCCAGACTGCGGACCCAAGGCCCCGAGGTTTCCAAAGCGCCTAGTCGCATTTATGCGCCCAATCAGGTCGCAAAGTTCGCACACCGCAAAGGCATACGTTTTTCGCTTCTCATGCGGGCTTAGTCGTACTGACAACAGCTGGTCCTGATCGTATTGAGAACACCTACCTATTCATGACCGCATGGAACCATTTTGTTTTTTATCCATGACCATCTGACCCTATCCCACCACTACAGCTGTTGAGCATCAACTTGAAATCTTTTCGAAATCGTCTGCCTGTCGATTCCCATCAAGCCGTTGGAGACGACATTTCGGTGACAGGCGCCGCGAGCGCTTCCTATTTCCACTGTACTGATCTTAACACCCCTGGTTGGAATTTTATTCACTATGCGATTGTCGCCACTTTCTTCCCATCTTGCACTAACCCATTTCTCCAAAGCAAATCTAGGGGAGAAAGATGACAGGGTACCTGGATACTAACCCGGACTGATCAAAGGAGTCCACCCACACCCAGCCAGATGTGTCAGGTCATTCTCTCCGACTCTCGGGTCGGCGTGTGCGGACATGTGTTGGTTGGTGATGCGTGCCAACGCAGTTGTTACTGGTATGTATTTCCTTATCTCTTCGCGAAGCCGTATGGGGTTAATGACTAATCATTCTCTTGCTTGGTGGAGAAGTGGGCAGAGCTGATACGGTAGAAGGTTGGCCTCGGCATATGTTCTTCACAAGGAGACTGTGAGAAATGCCTCATTCAGCCTGCAAATTTACCACGAGTGCACTTGACTTGACTCCTGTCGAGCATGCATGGTGGAGATGACATGGCCTTGCCTGCGCAGCAGACTAGACCGAAATAAAGGAGCACTGGATCACTGGATTCTTGGCAAAATGGGCAGTAGCCCCTGTGTACTGAGTGTTTATCCCACGATGACAATTACTCGGTGGATTTTCAGCGCCTAGGAGACATCCAGGTCCTCGCAACTTGATGAGCGGTGTGTTCCACGTACAACATTCTGGAATGGGTTTCAAAGACGCGCACAGGTCTCTCGTCATTTGCAGATCCCGCACTCATCGGAAACCGTTATTGTCACGGCGGCTCGCCGTATCTGATTGCGTCCTGTTGACACAACACAATCATCCGCGTGTGGAGCTGAGGTCCTGGCATGTAAACTGCGTCTTACGGCACCCTAGGTAATGCCCACAATGGGTCTGCGTGTTTGTGGGGTGGGGACAGGTTCCTGCGAACGAATGATCTTGGCGGGGCGCCGGCCGTCCCCTTTCGGTCGGGGCTTTGCGCCAGTCTGGTTATATGACGCGGAATCACTCAGGTGTCCACACCACCTGTGCCATCGGATGACAATGTGGGGAGGTCAGTCAGTGCTCAGCTGCTTTGCTCAGCTGCCCGCACATACGACAAGCTCCGAAGTCCGGTGACATGACCTGAGCCGGTTTACACGTCTGCACGTCAGTTTTTTAGCGTCGCACCAATGATTTGTCCCCTGCAGTCAAAAGGGCATGACGAAAGGCACAGGCGCTGGCCATCGATGACACTAATAAGCCAGCAGTCGCCCTTGGGTGCGTGAGAACCTCACCGATCGTCGCTAAAAAAAAAGCCGTTTCGACGTGACCGCTCTGTTTTCTCATGGAAACTGTTGACAGGTGATTGATATTGATTGTCTATACCTTGTATTTTCCCGGGAGCAATGCTTGCGCCCGCCAAGTGAGCTTGCCTTTTGACGTGCGCGGGAATGCGTGGAAAAATGGCTCGGAAATACTGTCATGGGACCCCCGCCCCAAACGGAGCGCGGGTTCCACACAGGTCTGAAGATCTGGAGGTTGCCACTCCTGGACGATTTACTATGTCGGGGAGTGGGAGGGGGTCACGTAAGCTACAGCTCTGATGCGCGTGTAGCTTTCAACTAATGAGTGTAGTGCCACGCGTTGCTCGTACCTGCACGTTTTGTGTAGTTCCGAACGCCACATACATACCTATTATTTTTCAGAATTTGCTACAGCCCCTATGCCCTGCCCTACAGAGGCTTCGTCTGGATGGGTAACATGACTGAAGAGCATGTACGGTGTGAAGAAGGCGACAGTATATGCTATCACATGAGCATTGTTCGCGATAATGTATGCGCAATATTGTACATGCACATCGTACCTGTTGGGGGCTTATCTGAATCCCAAACCATGAAAGAGCCATTTCATTGAGTTACACGCGAGACAGGAATGCGCTTGAACGAAAGTGCTTATCCTTTACGTGGCACCTGCGGAGATATTGGTCTCCTAGGTCTTCTGTCCACGCCTCCTTACACGTGTTTACCGTACTGTCGATAGTCAGTCCGCTCGGCAGAGAAGGATTGGACGGACACAGTCAGTCAAGTCCCCTCCGCCCGAGCAGCAACATCTGATGAAACCATCAGTCCGAGGACGCCACATTGGCACGACCCTGTCCCATCGCCCAGGATGATTGGGACTATCTATTCCGGGGGGCTGGTCAAATCAGGGTGGAATGAGATAGTCGTTGAGTTGGTGACCGCGTTGTTGGATTTGTGACAGTTTCATCCGCCCTTGGCGCTTCCATCTCACTTGTCGGAGACGAAACCCCAATTCAAAAGTTGCCCCTCCTCGCCCGTCAACCTCGTGTTGGAACCGTTCTGTATGTATGAAATGTGTTATTATTATGTTAGTTGTTCTGCTGCATATGCGAGTGGAGTGTGACTTGCTTGACGAATGAAATGGCCATACGACCCACCTCCAAGGCAGTATGAAATTCCGAAGGTGAAAAGCCCATGGGGGAGAGTGGGGATGTTGTGGAGTTGAGCGGGCGAGCGGAACAGTGTTCCGAATGGCCATGGGAAAAAGTTGGGCGGGAGTAGGCATAGTCCCAAAAAAAATATATAATAAAATGAGCTATCAGCTCTCCTCCAATTGGCCTTGTCCTTGTCAGCGCCGGTCAACACTCCAGCACGTTTGTATACATGTGTCGATAGTATAATACCCGTTCTTGCCATCCTCTGTCCTGTGACCGCCCACGCCCCCTGACGTGAACCCCCGGGTAGCAAGGATGGATTACTGTATACAACTTGCGGGGCCTTAAAATTGTCCGAATGTGTTCCAGCGCGCTGGACAGGCAGGCCAAAAGAAAAAAATAAAGAAAAAAAATAAATTTCGCTTCATTTCTCACTTGGTGATACAAAGAAACAAGTCCCGTCGGTCAAATCGCCGAGCACCGTTCCGAGTAATTGGGGTCGTGCTGTTGAGACCCGCACGCGCGTAAAAGTCCCTCGCACCCGTACCCCGTAACCGTCTGCGCCCCCTGCCTACCCGCCGCAAGTCGCAAACGATCTAGGCTAGGGGTTTTAGTTATCGGATAAACGCGCGAACTGAGGAGCCCTGGAGGCGGAGATAATTATGAGCGTGGGGTCCGTTTGTTGATACTGATGGCGTTCAACAACGGCTCTGACCATCAAAGCCCAACCAACGCTAACAGGCAGAGCGACAACACGCCAACGCAGGCGTTAGCGTAATCCGATGCCTATCCCTGATCGGTGGTGTAAAACTGGGTGCTCGATGCGGTCGGTGCCTTTCTCACCCTCCCGCATTCCAAACGCCCCTCCCCTTCCACAGCGACCCGTTGTCAATTCAACAAGAAAACTTGAATGGCCGTCCGTTAGGCGTTTTGCCCCTCAATGCCCGTTGGAACCTTTCGCCCCCTCGGTTGAGTCATGACACACACACCCCACCTCACGAGGTCACTAAGTGACCGGGTCCCTTTTCACACATTGCAAAACAGGAACGCGCCAGCGCCGGGACGGGAAAACCTCGCGTCAAGCTGTGCCCGGACCATCACCCCCCTCCACCTCACCTCACACCCTCGCTCAAACCGGACTCTGTAAACCATCATATCATTGATTCCACCGTGATAGCCCAGGGGATCCCCTTTGCCTCATGCATCCTACAAGAGCTATCCAGGATGTGGGGCCAATAAATACAATCCACATGTACATGTGGCCGCGGTGGCATTTGCTGGGTGTGTCCCCTGAGCCAAGCCGGACACCGGAAACAGTCGGGCGCAATGCCTGCGTTCCGGCGCTGGAGCTGCACAGATGACAGTCTGCGAATTGGGCACCATTATCATGGGGCGGGACGTCTTTCTCACCATCCAACGCTTCATCGGGTTCGATCATGGTTGATCCCACGGTCCCCGGAGGCTGGGATAGGGACGCACCGCCCCGGGGAGTGAACATATTGTCACGATGTCCTTTCGGCGATTCAACTGGCCCCGCGCCTTGGTTGGATTTCCGGTAGGTTCTGAGTGCCAGTTCCACGGAATGCAGTGTATGATGGGGAATGACAATGGCATCCGTGGCAAGGTTACGGGCTCGCTTCCCGTCATGGCGCTCGGAGTTCACACGCGCACGCCGAGGCAGAGGAAGAGGGGACCAATCACGCCGCTATTGGTATTACGGATTATGAAGGGGTAGTGTACTCGACGAGACATATACAGCGTTTAGCGTATCAATGCTTGAGGATGGTAATAGTACAGTGCAACAAGAGGCCAATGAACGAGACTAGATGCTTGCTCGAAGGAGTAAAAAGAAAAGAATGAAAAAGAGTTGATCGGATACCGGAAGCCGAGCCGAGAAAGCGTCATTGCGGGCGGTGGGTAACCGGGCGACCACCGAAGGGGGTAGAGTGGCTTGCTGTGCACTCAACACAGGACAGTGACCGGATGAGGGGGAGAAAAGGTGGGGCGTGGTGAGGGTGAACGAGGGAGTGAAGGATTCCAGGAGGCAGGGTTGAGGAGTGAATGGGTTACTCGAAACCGTACTCGACGGCAATGCGACACGCTTCGTTGGCACTTCTACTTGTAGAAGCGTGTTGTCTGAGACTGAATGGGGAAGAGAAGTCCTCGTCACAAGCGGGACAAGAATGTGCACTCAGTGTCGAGCGAGGGGACTTGCGCGGGGTGTGGGAGGCCTAAAATGGGACGTGGGGACGTCGGTGAAATGGAATTCATAAAGATAGAAGCCACGATGGGAAGACTCACAACTGAATCGCTGTTGGTCAAATCACCATCGGGAGTTTTTCGCTTTTGAGAAGGCGAAGCGGGGCGAACTGCGTTCGATACGTGAGAAGCACGGTAAAACTGGGCCAACGGCGGCAATGAACGAACCAGAATTAGCCACATTCTTCGAATAGACGGCATCACGCCAGAGGCTAACCCGACGTTGACGGGTTCGATACGTGTCATCGACAGACGGGTCACGATTATCAAAGGACGGTGGCACGGGAGCAGCGCTGTCCTCTGCGGAGGAGCAATATGACGAAGCGGCGGAGAGGGACGAGGAGGAGGAGTCATAGGCAGAAGAAGTGTCAGAGACCGAGTCTGAATAGGACGACGAAGATATTCTCGAAGGGGTGTACTTCTGCTGAGGGGGCGGTGGGGAGCACTCTACGAGTTGGATGATCTGGAGAGAGCATGGCTGTCGAACGTATAATGGTTGGGGCATGTAGTCCTTTGAAGGAGGATAGATATCGTCGCTGAACATGATGACGATGGGGGAAGGTAGGGGAGTCGGAGGGAGGAGAGGTCGGCAATGGGAAAGTGGAATGGGGATCAGGGGATTTGGAGGAGTTCATCTAAAAGTACTCTGTGGTTTTTGAGGGATACGCCAAGAAGGGCAGGGTATGTAGATACTCTGAGATCGGCCCAGATCCAATCTTGCCTTTTCCCTTTTCTGGGGTGCTTCCAATTTGGCGTGAGTAAGCGGACATTTCGCGGCGCGACCCAAGCTCGTACCACCTAAAATTCTCACGCCTGAACCGGAGGACGGTGCTGTCCCAGTTTTATGTTAGGTTAGAAGCAGGAGACCAAACACGATCACCACTTCCTCATCATCATCAGCATCATCCCCGCCTGAACCCAAAAATCTCCCTCCGCCTCGGCGCCTCTCCATCCCGCTATATTTTCTTTTTTATTTTTTATTTCGCTTTCCCACGCTCTAACCCTAGCCTTCCCTTTCATGGGCGCATCGGCCCCAGCCACGCCTCCGCTGCCTCGAATTGGTTAATAAGCTCTGGCAACACAGCTTGCTCCGAGTGCAGTTGCCGCATGGCCGTCAGCGCCTGCGGCTTCTGGGTCAGAATCCGACCATGCACCTCACCGTTCATAATCGGTCTCCAGAACTCACCACGTCCCAGAACCGAAACCCGCGTTCGACTTCCATTCGCGGTGTCTTGACCCCCGGGAACGTCTCTTCGCAGATCTCGAGCGCCATCGCCTTCGCCTCGCGTACTCCTTCAGCATTCGGATCACGCACACGTTGCTGATTGTTTAGATGGGTTAATGCATCCAAATATACCTTCGCCAGCACACCAAACCCTGTGTTCACTTCACCCTGGAACGGCAGTGATAGTGCAATGTCCAAAAGGTCATCTCGCGCACGTCGCGCATCTGACCGTAGCAGCATGTTGAGCGTGGTCACCTCGAGAAGCGTCCGAAGCGCCCGAGAAAGCGATCGGACAAACGAGTTGAACACCAACAGTTCCCGTGACAGCGGCGCAGACCATGGCACGGGCTATATCAGTTCAACCATCAATCCATCGGCTCTCTGCAATCGAATTTCGCACAGTTGACATTAAACACACCTTGAAGTTAAGCGGCACTATGCTGAGAGTGCGCATAACCAATAACATGCATGACTTTTCATCCTCTGCCAGCCCACGCACCCACCATCAGCAGCCACCTAGGTGAGGTTTGGACGTGGGAGCACCCACGCCCTCCGATGGACAGACAACGTACCTGTGCCAAAGCTTGGTCCTCCACTGAACGCTCTCCCGGACCATAGGTGTCCATGCATAACACCAGCTCTGACCAACTCGAGGAACAGGTAGAGAGGATCCTGGAACTTGTCATTCAGCCGCGCCTGTCGGACTGCCGAGTGCATGGCCCGCGCCATCGGTGAGTGGTCATGGGTTTTCAACAGGAAACTGTTGTGAGGCGACGGCAGCAAGAAGGTACCGCGGCGCGAAGTGACATGTGGAAGAAGAAAAAAGGTTGAAAGTTAGCGCCGCGCATCAAGTATGCGATAAGCGCCACAAGCGCCAGTGGTATCTGGATGCTTGGACCGGGGTAAGAGAGGGGGAAGATACGTACCCCCGGAGCTCAAGGAAACGCCATATCACGTTTGCGACAATCTCATCCTTCTTTTCAAGTGGCGGCAGGTTCGTCGTCCCAGGCCGGACTCTTGTGCGCGCAGCCTGCCTTCCGTAGCGGTCGCCCCCAAGCAAAGCGCAAAATCGATCGTTGAAGACTGTCAAGATATATCATATCAGCAGGGGTTTCAGGTCTAATGGTAACTCTCAGCTGACATTTTGTCCCCGAAGCTCCTCTTCAACAATCGCATACGGAACGTGCCAGCCAAGAACGCGTTCGGCGAGCTGCGCTGTCTGTTGCGAAGTGTGTACTACGAATTTATTCGCGGGAGGCGCTGAGTGCTCGAACCAGAACGCGCCGGAAACTTTCCGGTTAGCCCAGAAAGTGTGCGCGACGCTACTAATGAGGGCGAGAGTGGTCGCGCGGGGACCCGTCTGTCCTTCTGTAATGACTTCCTTGACGAATCGCCTATATTCATTGGTCTCTCCGTTGTCTAGAGGTGGATGTTCAATGATCTGCCCACTAGCGAGCCATACCAGCGGTTGCGGACTCATAAGCCCACGCGACAAGTAGAAATAGATTTCGTCTGGCAGTCGGTGAGTGAAAATATCCTGCAGATCTGCCGGAATATCGGCTGCTGTGGGGTGATGCGAGTGGTGATTGCCGCCATGTGGTGGATTTGGAGAGGGGAGGGCGAGTGGAAGGGGTTGGACTGTGCCCTCGACGGATAGAATGAGCGAGTATTTGATCATAGATCGCGTCCGTGCATATGTATCAGGATACTGTATAGACTTCACTGCGTGATGTTCTGCATGAACCGACACGACGGCATGCCCAGATTTGTAGAATTTGACCATGTCTACAGTTGCCTTCAAAGCCTGCTCGTGGACAGTGGGTGGGAATGGCTGCGCGTAGTCGAACCCAACCAGGATACCAATATCAAGAAAATGGTCCTCGGTAACCCCGAGGTCACCAAGGATGGCCTTCTTGGATGTGAAGGTGAACGTGGGCTCTGCGCCAGTAAGGTTGACGGAGGTTATGAGTTTGTCCACGCCTGGATATAGAAGGGTATCGGTGGGACCGTGGATGGCGTGGACATAAGCCTTCTGATGTCGTTGAAGGTATATGAGCTTAGACGCGTCAAAGCCCGCCGAGATCAGCAAAATCCTAACAAAGAACAGGATACAGGGAACGCACCTGTGCCCATGCGACATACGGCGCGACAAGGAATTCAACATTTCGGTTGCGGAAGATGCGCAGGACGGGACGCCAAAGGTCCCAGTGGTTCAGACCACTTCGTCCTTCGAACAATTTCGTGGCAGCCTCCTCCTGGCTCGACTCGTATTTGCTCCACCCAAGGTTGCGGTCGCGACACGCATCTTGTTGCTCGATGTCGCGCTGCATGTGTCGAGGGCGCTTGTTTGGAGTAATGCCAGGAAAGACAAAGACGGGTTTGATGCGCAATTTTTCAAGCGTTCGGAGGTCGCTCTCGATGCGAGTGGTCAAAGCTAGAGGAAGTCCACCCGTAGCGGCCAGGAGAGGCTCGCGCGATGGAGGACTCTCATAGATAGATTGGAGGTAGTAGGCGGCATCAATACCCAGGCGAGAGTCAGAGAGGACGCTAAGAGGAAGCGTTTGAAGGTGCTTCCTCTCTTGAAGGTAGGCTGGGTGGAATCGAGGTATGTCACGCGCACGGACTGGCTCGATGAAAAAAAAGGGACACACTCTCCAGGTGTTTGATGGGCATTGCGGCTGCTGTTGAGCTCGAATGTCGGTGGCGGGGCAGCGTGCACGCCCAGCAACGACGGCGGCCAGCCAAAATTCGCTTACATAATCCTATCCAATTCTCCATATTGGGACAATCTTGTCCTTGATGATGACGCCCTGACGCCCCGTCGTCGACGTCGAGTGTCTCTGTCCCATGTCCAGACAGAGCCCATTCGTTTGTCACAACGGTACGCGGATTTCGTATGTTTCCACAACAGGACTGATCATGAGGACGTGCGCATTGTTTGCCGTTGACGTCTGTAGTAGTACGGTGCAAGCGGTGGACCCGCCGCAAAGGTCAGATTAAGATTATCTGCAACACTCCCGATCGCATAACGAAATCAACAGCTGATTTCTGCATGTACTTTGTACAACTGTGCGCTCTGGCACCGTGGTGTTCATAAAGAACAATAGGCGGAATCACCACATGGTGCTACTGTACGTCCTGATCACGAATGACCACCCCATTTGATTCGTTATCAAAGTCCATCTCGCTTAGGACAAAGTTCAGTGTATCTACACGTTCCCACGCCCGATCAAACAAGTCAAGGATGTTGTCCTCGGAAAGAGGGTGTAGGCCTATGTAGAAGTTCGATAAAACATACAACATTTGAACAAGAGTAAGTATCACATGAAGCACCCGTTTACGCGCATCGTAGACGCTGGATCCGCCCCATTTCCTTATCACCGGTCGGTCGAGGCAGTGAACGCCTTTCCCAGCGTTTCAAAATTCGTCCGTTGACATGTATGAATCAGCGCCACTCTTCGGCTACTTTGTCTTCTCTTTCTCACTGTGCGCTCTCATGGGCCCACGGTTGTCATCATGGACTTGGGAGAAGAGGACGTCACGGTCGTGACGTTTCATGTCCAAATCCGACACATATGGTCCATCTGTGTCGCCGCCGACTGAGCATCACGGCATGACAGTCTTCGGACAGATGAACACATATGGTTACAATAAATGGATGGTCGCACGGTACTTTCTCCATAGCAGCACGGAAGCTGCTTCCAGGTGGTGAAACCTCATCTTCAGAACCACGTCAATTATGTCAACTGTGTAGTCTAGATTCAACCAGCCGTCTCGGGAAAAGAAGGACCCAGCTAAAACTTTACATCATGGGTATGGTATCCCATACCTTCCCATGGTGCATCTGAGAAAGTGGGCGAACACTGACCAAGTTAACGAGATCCTCTTCGGATCCAGCCGTGGGAGCTGTGCGGCTACACAAGTCTAGGCGGGACGTGAGAATAAACGTGGTATGACATGTAACTGGTACCCGCACTCGATACTCTACCTGGCTCTGGAGAGAGCAATTTTCTATGGCTGGACGATGGTTTCTCAATGTTACTAGCCAACGTCGCGCCCATGCAGACAAAGGACAGCTGTCCTGCGTCCCATGTTCCCCATGCTAGTCCCAGAAGGTACGGCGCCGTGTGAGCATCCCAGCCCAAGATTGCTAAGTATAACCCCATTATACATGCGACCCACCAGAAACGGTGGTCATTAAGCGGAACTCCGTATGGGTGTGTGAGCGGGCCGAGCGTTCAGCATGGAATGTTGCAAAGTTCGGGCCGAAATGCGAAATGCACAAGGTCGTTGGACGTGTACACCGTGGAAGGAATGGTGTTTATAATGCTACTACGCAGAGCTAATGGCGATATCAGGATAACAATCTTCGAATACCTTCGCCAATACAGTTAAACTGCCGTGGGGATAGCTAGGGGCGGAATTTTGAATTTAACGGCCAGGTCGTCAAATTCATTCGCCTTCGCATTCACAGTAGTTACTAATGGGTGCTCGGGATATGCTGATACAAGTCGGCTAAGAAAAGTAACAAGCCGTGAGTATCGGTGTTACAAGAAAAAAAAAAGTTCCTAGGCACATACCTCCAAAGTTCATCTGCATCACCTTTTTTGGGTCCTAAACCTGCAGCCACGACATTTGCTGCGAGTGTCTCCGCATCATCGTGCCCACCCCGCTGTGAGATAGCTTCTTCAAGGTCGGACTTTGCTTCTTGCACCTCACCGCGAAGTAGGCGAGTAACCCCGCGTGCGGTAAGAAGGTGGGGAGAAGAGAGAGACGGGTTAGCGAGTTGCTCCGTGTAGAATGATTGCGAATCAGAATAGCCATCTTTGCCAGTGACGAGTCCAATAGTTGATTCGATCAACTGCAGCAGCAAGTCATCCTCAGCCCATTGCTTCGCGCGCTCGAATTCTTTCCGCGCTAAATCAGGACGATGGATAGAGAGGTAAATTTGAACTGCAATGGCGACTCTAAGAATTCAGACCGTGAGAAGACGGAAGGAGGGCAAGTTGGGAGAACGAGAGTAGGGTCAGCTACCCCGTTTGGAAGACTCTCACACATTGATGAACACCTACGCCTCAAGATTCTCCGTTGTTGATTCCACTCCAAGTGTTTCCAGAGCCTCTTCTATTTCACCCGCACGGGCGAAGGCCGTTCCGGCAACGACGCGCACCCAGCCCTTCTCACGTTCAGTCGCTTCCACGTCATCTCCCTCAATTTCGACACACAAATCGCGGAGCTCCTCGAGGGCGGCATCGCCTGCTGGCGCGGAAATGTAATTGGCAAACACTGCTACTGCTTTGAGGGCAAGATTTTCAGTGTCCGTGGGAATGAGAGATGTGACAGCTTCAGTATCGCCGAGAGCAATGTGCGCGCGGGCTTTGTATAAGAGGATTGGGGTGTAATCTTCGGATGATTGTTCTGGGAGTTTCTGATCGACCAGGGACTTGTATGCACCTTGTGGCAAGATAGGGGTAAAGAAGAACGAGCTGAAAGTCACCAGAGCCAACATACCTAGAAAGAAGTGCTGCTTGACATTGTACAAGTTTGTGGACTCCATGAGTGAGTGTTCAATTTAATCACTGGCCTGTGGACACCTGTGAGCGACGGTCGTGCACGTGATGGCCCTGCACAACTCTTGATCGCAAATTAATTTCGGCAACAACAACAGTGCTGCAGTCAACCCGGTATGACTTTATTTTCGACGAACCTTCCTCTTTTTTTATTAATTATACCATCAGTCTACGGACACGGGGATATCGCCTGCTGTTCAAAAAGAGTGCATATGCAGGCATCTATCGATTCTTCGGGCCTGAAGTGTATGCTGCTACACACGCTTTTTTGATCATGTTGACAATCTCTACGGGAAACACCCCCTAGTATTCACGCGCGCTCTCGCTTGTATGTCAAAATACAGCGACGAACTTTTTATCAATGCCGTGTCCAATTCCGTTTCATTCTCGGCGACAAATGCATCACTGTCCGCTTATTGCCGCTTCACGTATGATAGGAACTTCTTTACCAAGTTCAGTGTCGGTAACAGAAACGTGAGGGATGGAATCCCTGATCTTGATGACATGCAGCACTCGCAGACCGTAACCGGTCAGTTGTGCGTGCAGGTACCTCCTCCGCGAGTGAATGAGTCCCTCCTTACTCAACAAGTTCTATTGCAGCCACTGTTCGCGATTCTAAAACACAAGACCCTCGAGAAAACGCTGGAAAGACTTGATCTCAGCATAGTAGATGGCGTGTTTGACCATGAGGACGAGGATCTCGATGGCTTGGAGGGCAAATTAATCGTCCGTCTACACTGTAAACATGGTGAGGCCACTCTATCTCGTTGGAATGCCGCGTTTTCACTGATACGAACATGCTATGGTCGCCGTCAGGTATCGTAAAGACACATCGGTTGATGCTGCAGACCCCGTCGTCTCAATTGCACCTGCATGTACCCGAGGCTCTGAATGAATCACACGTGGTGATAGGCCCCAAAGCCATGAGGGATATGATAGACCATTTTCCATCTACGAAGGGCAAGGCCGACCCGCAACTAATATGGGTTTTCGATAATACTGAAGTCCACGTCAGGAGTTTCGAGAACTCGCTAGACGGCAAAGGTACGCGAAACATTGTGTCATCGCATGCATGTAAATCGGCGTATGCAGGTGCGGGGCAGCTGGCCACTGAATTGACCATTAGCGCGGACGAGTTTGAGCACTACGACATATTTGCAACTCCCATTTGCCTTGCATTCCACCTGCGTGAATTCAATGTGAGTCTTTCAGTCCCCCAACCTTCTCCAGCTGGCGCAGGGCTTACTTGTCGCATGATCTTGCGTACAACATCGGTCAGGCGACGATTGCATATGCCGAGTCGATGGAGGCAGTACTTGATGTGCGCTTCACGGATCCAGCCGCGGCTTTGTACGTAGACGTGCAAAGTGACAGCATCGAGAGCTTGTTTGCCATGTCGACTAGCCTTGTTCCTGGCGCACCTGCATCCCCAGCCGCCGTAAGAAGCCAGGCCCGCTCCGCGGGGTTGTCTGGGTCTGCGCAGGGTCACAAGCGCCCTCGTGAGGAAGCAGCAGCACGGCATCGTACACCAGCGAAGGTTGTCGAGCGTGTTGCGCCAGCCGCGTTCACACGGCGCTCCCCGGGACCACGGTCGCCTGTGCCCTCACACGCACCGGCGGTGCGTCGGCCTTCGCTCCCCGTGCGCCACCTTCAAGAAGAGTCCCTCTTCCTTCCGGGATCCCAGATGTCCGCGGCGGACAAGGAGGCGCTCCACGCGTCCGGACTTGGCGACATGGATGCTGATGAATTTAACGCGATGATGCAGGACGAGGGTGAGGAGGTCGGTCTTAATCTGGACACTTCGAACGTTCCAGCTCCCGATTTGGATTTGGACGGTCAAGGACAAGGTCACGGTCAAGGCGTTGCCCATTTCGAAGATGACATTGAATCAGAGGTGGGTCCCACGCAGTCGGATGAGAGCGGCAAGGTGCGTGGACCTATTTACCTCTTCCATGCTCGCATGCAATACTCTTGTTCTAACTGTTCCCGTGTTCTTCGTGGACTGCAGACTTTTCGACCACTGTTTGATGACTGAAGCAAAAAGTATATATTATACTTTCACTGGAGCCGCGGTATTTTTTGCGCGCAGTTGCAGAACTTCCAGTCTCCGGCCCCGCCGAAGGCGTATTATGAACTTACAACGCGTCTATCGTGCTCGAGTATAGTACTATATACGGAGTTTGTACGTACTTTCCGCTTACTCGATCTGGATTATTTCCGCGTTGCCTGCCACTGAGTCGTTGCCTCACCCCAGTTCGGTAGGTACTCCAGATTTCATGCGGTTACGAGTGATCCCTGCGCATGTCGAGTTGGGAACGGACGATCTGTATGATGCAAGGGAAAAGGGTTACGACAATAACATGGATGCGCCGCGATCTCACGGAAGCTCAGATGGGAGGGACCTGGTTCCGGGCTATAGTAGATCATGATAGATAATAGATGAGTGTGACGACCTTGGGGACAGGGTTTTCGACTTCACGGGAGGGTTCTGGGCCCTCCCCCCTAGCCATCTACCTGCATCTTCTTTATCTATAATTTGAGAGGAAAGCGTATCCTTACTTCGAACCCACCCCATTCCCTATGCCCTGGTCGTCAGCTCTTATAATGCATTTTGACTGGTCGATAGGCGTGCTGATCTGATCAGAGACCGTTATTTGCGCTTCAATTGCGAAGCGCTAACGCAGCCGCTGGCATTACATTCACCTCAGTTCTTAATGGATTTTTCCATCAGGTCCTATGGGTGTATATGTATATAAATATGGTGGACGGGGAAACTAGTCCGCAACATTCTAACATGTAATGATGATGAATGCTGGAGGAGAACCCCAGTTTTTGAATGTCGTGGAGTGACAATGGTCTCTAGCCAATTCTGAAGACGTCATGCTCACTTATACATGGTTACTTTTTGAGGCAGTAATACATTCCAAGTACAGCGCTGCGAAGGCTCGATTCTGACGCTGATGAAGAGGATGATAAGTCTCGCAACTGGGACAAAATAATAAAGAAAAGCCCTGATAACTGAGCCCGTGAGGGTTTATGGGTAGATCAGCGGGGGCGCCTTTACGTGTGGTGCACCTCCACCTTGCGTTGCGCCTTCGGCTTCTTCGAAAGGCCCATGGGGCATTAGAACCATCATCCGCGGCAGAATCGACTCTCATTGGGGCATGCGACGGCGCAAGGTGAGGAACGCCGTAGAATCGACGGAGTGCAAAATGTTGTGGTGGGGGTGCTCGAGCAACGCGATCAGCCACACGACGGAATTTATCACCGCGCGTTCTCGGCAGTCGAATTGGGGGGGGGCGTTTCGTTTTCATTTTCGTTTGGGGTGAGGGAAGTTGGGAGGCAGCCCCGAGGGGGCTGACGGCCGGCGCGGTGGGTAAAAAAATCGCGGGTATGTTGAAATTGACATTGCGAAGCACGGCAAGATCACAGGTGTGTTGCCGATGAATCGCCCACGGGGCTCCCATGCTCGTTCTTCGGAGTATAAACGAAGCGGATGGACTCGCAAGACCGTGAGTACTGCATATCGCGACTTACCTTCCCTCTGACTGACGGGCACTCGACTCGACACGGAGAATCTGGTCGGGGGCTTTCACGGTCCAAGCGCGCAAGCACGGCACGGCAGCTTAAATGGGAGAGTGCGCAGGGTTCCACCGTCATTTGCCTACCCTGATGATGCGCTACTATTGACGAGCTCTCGAGAAAGGTCAAGTGCCAATACGGGCTCTTGACCGAACATGTCGTCCTCAAGCCTGGTCAACCCGCTTTACGTGCCAGAAGCCCACTTTAGGAGGGGATGGCTCTGGGCCAACGGAGTTTGTCAAGGGCATGGGCTTAGCCGCCCACCTGACCTATCATCGATTCCCACATTGGGATTTGATTGGCGTGGTGAATGGATGAGAAGCTGAAGTCACCGACACTCGGCTCACTTGGAGAGTTGGTCTTCCTACTGGGACTTTGCACTGGAAAAGAGTGCACGGATGTTGTGCTGCATCTCGACGGATCTGGCTAGCTCTGAGATTTCCTTGCAGTGGATGCTGACGCGTACTGACTGTAGAGAGGTCACAAGCCTGTGCAATTGGCTCAGATCCGCAGTGGGCGATGCACTGTAGCTGTCTAGTCTGAACACAGGTCAAGGACGATCACTATATGAAGTTGTCTCGGGATGTCCTGTGATCAGCGAATGGTCGATGCTGGCCAGAAGAAGAGGATTCGCTGTTCCCAAAGGCAGTTCGTCTTGTGAGCTCTCGGGTTGTAGGAGACGAACATTGAATGCCATCTTAAGGTAATTCAGAGTCGGTATCACGCCGACATACCCGAGCTTCATGCTACTCTGGAGATCATCAGATGCGAGGCGAGGCGATAATGTACAACCCAACTTTTGGGATGCCCATACAGTACCTACACTCAAGGTGGGTCTAAGTTGGGCCGCCTTGAGAATCTGTGACTATCCCAGGGCAGACGGGCAACAGAACGGACAGGCTCTTTTGGGTACTACACTACGATTATAGCTTAGCTGAAAGATGGGCGCCGCAATACGGTGGTCATGGGTGAGGAGGGGCATGTGTCAAGGCCGGATATACATGTGAGAGGGTCACCTTGTATGGAGGCATCCACAGTCACCCGGCAGGTGCATCTCGCCCTCTGCATCATGGTGAGGGTGCAGGGAACATGCGCAGGCTACGCGGAGCGCCTCCCAGACCGTTCGGGGAAATCTATCAATGACCACGTGTCATGCCGCGGGTGTTGGTAGTTGGGTTTATTGAAACGCGTAGAGCTATTGATCGGGTCTGCGCGAGCCTGCACGGCACACAGCCCCCTCACTGTGAAGGGCAATCGAGATTATGAAGGCGTATTTTTTCGGCATCATCAAGGGGGAGTGCACAGGTGCGTTGTGAACGCGGATACCTTGATGCGTAGGGATCTCATGGGCGATATGTCATTCTCCAGAGCGCTACATCATGACAGTACTCTACGCTGCGCTGAGGCTGAGGAGAAGAGGATCCGTGGGAAAGGAGGGAGTGGGAGTGGGAGGGAGGCCAACTAGGCTGAAAGCGGGGAGATGTCGATGATTTTATTCGGCAACGGCTCACTGTACTTATTATTGTCAATCCACCCACGAAACCTTCCCGCTGAGCCATTTTTGTCGCTTGGAGCCTCGTTACGATCGTTTGGTTGTCAAGCAAGCAGGAGAACGCTCTCTCTTGACTCAAACACTCAGCGCTGGCTCCGGCTCGAAAAACCATCCCAAATTTGCAACGAAAATGAGTTTACCCTCACCACGTACGGTCAACAACCACAAGTCCTACGACTCTTCCTCTCCATCGGGCTCATCGAGTCGTCGCTCTTCAAAAATAACAGTCGAGTATCACAAACCGTCGAGGCAGTCCATCCAAGAGTACCAAGACCTCCTCTCAAACGTCAATCTCCACGCTGCTGCGGCTGCTAAGTACAAGGATCCTTTTGTACCTGGAAGACAGGCTCCCCCTCCACCCAGCTCACACCACGCTTCAAAGCCCTCCAAGGGCCAAGATTCCTCTGTTTCTCACCACAAGTCTCGCAACTCTCTCCATAAACCACCTCCTCGCTCCCAAAAGCGCACTGTATCCACTGCACCATCAACCATCCACGAGGCTGAATCCGATCCCTTTTCCACCGCGCCTTCCACGCCGCAAGACGAATTTAGTTCTTTCACCCTTCCCTCCGTTAAAGATATGGCCGCATCTTCTATGCCTCCTACCCCACCACGTCCTTCCCGGGCCAATACTGTCAATCTTACAGATTTCTATGCCGATTCTGGTCCACCTCCCGTCCATGGTACCGCTCCTGCGCCTGTCTTAGATGGCCTTCCCACGGAATCTTATGGAGACTCTCAATCCTTCATCACGGCTTCGAGCATGACCGCCTATGCACCCTCAGCCGCGGTTACACCGTTTTCTTCCTCAATAGATCGCATGGGTACCGTACCACCACGCGCTCGTAGCGGTACCGTCACCGCCAAGGGAAAGAAGGGTATGCTCGGCTTCATGACCGACTTTCTCAACTCGAATAAGCGGCCGGAAATCAGCACACCCTATGACCCGGTTCACCTCACTCACGTTGGCTTCAACTCATCCACTGGTGAATTTACTGGCTTGCCCAAGGAATGGCAACAACTTTTACAAGACAGCGGCATTTCCAAGTCGGATCAAGAAAAGAATCCACTTGCTGTCATGGAGATCGTCAAGTTCTACCAAGAAGGTGGTGGCGATGTTTGGGATAAGATGGGTCATGCCCCGGCTCCAGGAAGCTCTCAATTGCCACCTATGCTAGGTATGGCACAACCCGCGCATCCCGTGCTGTCCAAGTCCGTCGATGATAGCTTTGTACTCACGGTATGCCTGTTTCTCTGTCATTTTCTGCCTTCGCTCTTTCTGACCGTTCAAAGCGACCCTCGGTGTCGCCTCCAAAAAAGGCTCACTCCTCCGGCCCGCAGAGCGTTTCCGCATCTCACCCGCCAGCATCATATCGTCCTGCACCATCTCCACCACAGCCTGCGCAGCCTAATCTTGACCGCTCGAACTCCCAACGATCAGTACCCAAGCAGCCGCGCAATGACACCCTCGTCCGCGCGAACACCACAAAGGACCGGCGGTCTCCGGCGCCACCGGCGGTTGTCAAACCGTCCGCCCGAGAATCGCCCAATTCCTCGACCGCGGATCTTGCACTATTGTCACAAACTTCTACAGCCGTGAACGTGCCGGTAGCGGAGCGTCGGGCTCCGCAACCTCCCGCAGCCGCACAGCAACCGAGTGCGGCGGCGGCAAGCTTAGCAAAGACGGCCGGTAGTGCGACCCCACGGCGACGCGAAAAGAAGAAAGAAGACAAGGCAAACGACGCGGACATAGTCAAGCGCCTGCAGCAGATCTGCACGGATGCGGATCCAACGCGGTTGTATCGCAACCTTGTCAAGATTGGGCAGGGGTGAGTGCCCCCTGGAATTTGTTGGACGTTGTGTTGCTCACTGTCTTCTTTCTACGACTTATGTAGGGCCTCTGGTGGTGTGTTTACCGCCTACCAAGTTGGGACGAATCTCTCTGTTGCGATCAAGCAGATGGACCTGGACAAGCAGCCGAAGAAGGATCTTATCATTAACGAGATTCTCGTGATGCGCGCCTCGCGTCATGCGAATATCGTCAATTATATCGACTCGTTCCTTTACAAGAACGAGCTCTGGGTTGTGATGGAGTACATGGAGGGTGGCTCGCTCACGGACGTTGTTACAGCAAATTTAATGACAGAAGGCCAAATCGCAGCAGTGAGTAGAGAGACAGCTCAAGGCTTGCAGCATTTGCATAAGCACGGTGTCATCCACCGTGATATCAAGAGTGACAATGTTTTACTGAGTCTCACTGGTGACATTAAACTCAGTTCGTATTACGAGTTATTCTCCTGACGCGACCTCTGACTCGCGCCGCGTTCCCAACCTTAGCTGACTTCGGCTTCTGTGCGCAAATATCGGATCCTGCACATGCAAAGCGAACAACTATGGTTGGTACACCATACTGGATGGCACCGGAGGTTGTCACACGGAAGGAGTATGGCCCGAAAGTCGATATATGGTCTCTTGGAATCATGGCTATCGGTATGTGTCCTCACAGTCCTCGCCCATCCTCTTTTCCTTGTTACTGACAAGGCCCATCTTTGTGCACAGAGATGATCGAGGGTGAACCGCCCTACCTCAATCAAAATCCCCTGAAGGCGCTTTATCTCATTGCTACGAACGGCACACCAACGATTGCCAACCCGGAGAACTTGTCATCGACATTCCGTGATTACCTGGCCAAGACGCTTGAGGTTGATGCTGAAAAGCGGCCTGATGCGACACAACTTTTACAGCATCCATTCTTTGCGATAGCGGAGCCATTGCGTACGCTCGCACCGCTGATCAAGGCTGCACGGGAGATCGCGCGAAATAAATGAACGAGTCGTCGTACTGCGATATCATACTCATTCCCATCCCATTCCTTCCTCGATCTCTCCAACTTCTTCCGCAGTCTATCGTATGACTCAACTTGCCACTCATCGCCACTTGCATTACCCAACCGTTCTTTTGTGTTTCTCACTAGTGCATCTATCTTCCTCCCACCCCGCCTCCCATTCGATTTTCATTGGCCTGCGTGCTGCCAGCCGGTCACCCATACCTGGTTGCTACATAAATACGCTGTGTGCACGCCGGCCGCTGACGTTTAGATACCTTATAGAAAAAGTTAAAACAAAAGTGAACATTTATCCAAGTCTCCGCGTGGCGTACGTGAGATGTACTGTACTTGTCCTATGTTCTCTCTTTTCGATTCTGTTACCCGGATAGACGGATGTGTGGTTGAGTTGAGGAGGACGAAAGCGGTTTTGATTTTGACTCGCGATGCAATCTATATGGTACGATTGTAATGGATTTGCCTCTGAGGGAGCGCCTTGGAAAGAGATATACTGGGTCAATAATTCGCTTGTACTGTTTGTTGAGGTCCTAGTTCATATCAGTAGTTCAAGAGATGAAAAATATCGCCTGCTCTCCCAGAGGGCCCGCAAGCTGACCACATCTTCTGATTCTGTCTATCCATGGCACTGGGCGCAATACTGAGCATGCGTTCGCCGTGCGGAAGACGTCTCTCCGTTCGTCTCTCGTAATAATGAGCCTTCCCTCACCTATGTTTGTCAACCAAGAGACCTATGCCGAGTCTTACATGCCATCGGGTTCATCTAGTCATAGTTCACTAGTAGGATCCCTACGTGACAGATGGTCTTATCAACCATCAATCTCGAACTTTAGTGTCTACTCTGCTACCGCTAACTACAAGAATGCTTTCGGCCTTGAAGGACAAGGTCCAATTTTGCCCATCTCAAACCACTCACCCAGAGATTCCTCCATTTCTGATCGCAAATCTTGCAGCTCTCTCCAGAAACCGACCTTCTGTACCCGAAACCAATCTCTGTCTACTGTATGCACCGCCCTCGAATCCGAATTCGACTACTGGTATACCGCGCCCTCCACACCGAAGGAGGGAGTTAGTTCCTTGACCCCTCCCTCGATTGAGGATACGGCAATATCTTCCCTCCCTTCGTCGATTCCGGGTTCTTCCAGAGATATTACTCCCAGCCCCACCATGGATCATACTAGTCCAGGTCCAAGTCACGCTTTTGATGCACCTCCCTCTCCCATCTTAGATGGCCTTCTCGCAAAAGCTGACGGTGAATTTCAACCTCCACCTATCACTGAAACGCCCACCGTCGACACGCCCTCCGTTGTTCTCCTTTCGCGCTTTCCATCCCCTGCAGATCGCATAGGTTGCTCGTCGCGCTCGCGGAGCGGCACCATCACAGTCAAGGGATGGAAGGGTATGCCCGGGTTTTTGTCTGACCTGCGCGGTCCGAAGAAACGCCCCGAGATCACTACGCCTCATGACCTAGTCCACCTCACTCACGTCAGCTTCGACTCATCCACCGGTGAATTTACTGGTTTGCCCAAGGAATGGCAACAACTATTACAAGACGGCGGCATTCCTAAGTCGGGTCAAGGAAAGAATCCACTTGCCCTCATGGAGATCGTCAATGTCAATGGCAATCGAGTGGTGCAGTTCTCTCACTTCTCTGTGAGGGAGTACTTGACCTCTAATCGCATCGCAAGTTCTACCAGGAAGGTGGTGGCGATGTTTGGGATAAGATGGGTCAGGCCCCGGCTTTAGGAAGCTCTCAATCGCCACCTATGCTAAGCACAACACAACTTGTTCACCCTGTGTTGTCCAAGTCCGTCGATGATGACTTTGTCCCTACGGTAAGTGCGTTTCTCGGTCGTTTCTGCTCTCTCTGACAGTTCAAAGCAACCCTCGCCATCGTCTTCGAAAGAAGCTCACCTCGGCCCGCAGAGTGTGTTTGCATTTTACCAATCTTCACCCGCGGCATCAAATCGTCTTGCACTATCTCCACCCCAGCCTGTGACGCTTCACCACAACCGCTCGAGCTCCCAACGATCAGTACCCCCACACCCACGCAGCGACACACTCGTTCGCACGAACATTACCGACTTGCATCTTCCGGCGTCACCGGTAGCCGTCAAAGCATCAGGCGGGGGATTACCCAAACCCGCGACCGCAGATTTCGCACTGAAGTCACGGCTGGCAGCTGAGAGTCGGACTCCGCAACCTCCAACGGCCGCACAGCAACAGAGCGCGGCTGCGGCAAACTTGGCAAAGACGGCCAGTGCGACCCCACTGAAATTCGAAAAGAAGGGAGACAAATCAAATGACGTGGACATAAAGCGCCTTCAACAGACCTGCATGAATACGGATCCCACGAGGTTGTATCGCAATCTTGTCAAGATTAGGCAAGGGTAAGTGCGCCTGGAATTTATTGGACGTTGTGTTGCTCACTGTCTTCTTCCTACGACCGATGTAGGAACTTGGGTCGTGTTTTCACCGCCCACCAGATTGGGACAAATCTCCTGGTTGCCATCAAGCAGATTGACCTGGACAAGCAGCCAAGGCAGGGTTTTATTATGAATGAGACCCTTGTAATGGGCGCTCCGCGTCATGCAAATATCGTCAATTATATGGATTCGTTCCTTTACAAGAACGAGCTCTGGGTTGTGATGGAGTACATGGAGGGTGGCTCGCTCACGGACGTTGTTACAGCAAATTTAATGACAGAAGGCCAAATCGCTGCAGTGAGTAGGGAGATAGCGCTAGGCCTCCAGCATTTGCACAAGCACGGCATCATCCATCGTAACGTTAAGAGTGGCAGCGTATTAATGAGTCCCGTTGGTGACATTAAACTCGGTTCGTGTCACGAGCTATTCTCTGAAGATGATTATCTCTGACGCGCGCCCCGTTCCTATCATTAGCTAACTTTGGCTTCTGTGCACAAATATCGGATCCTGCACATGCAAAGCGAACAACTATGGTTGGCACACCATACTGGATGGCACCGGAGGTTGTCACACGGAAGGAGTATGGCCCGAAAGTCGATATATGGTCTCTTGGAATCATGGCTATCGGTATGTGTCCTCACAGTCCTCGCCCATCCTCTTTTCCTTGTTACTGACAAGACCCGTCACACAGAGATGATCGAGGGTGAACCGCCCTACCTCGATAAAGCCCCCTTGAAGGCACTGTATCTCATTGTAACGAACGGCACACCAACAGTTGACAATCCGGGGAACTTGTCATCGACGTTCCGTGACTACCTGGCCAAGACGCTCGAGGTTGATGCTGAAAAACGGCCTGATGCGACACAACTTCTACAGCATCCATTCTTTGCGATAGCGGAGCCATTGCGTACGCTCGCACCGCTGATCAAGGGCGCACGGGAGATCGCGCGAAAATAAATGAACGAGCCGATTCGCACGTCGTGCCGCGGTCTCACACTTCTATTCTCGCCCCATTCCTTCCCCGATCTCTCCGGCTTCTCTCTCAGTCTATCGTTCAACTCGACCTGCCATCCATCGACACTTGCATTTACCCACCATTCTTTTCGCCTTCTTCACTAACGCATCTATCTTCCCCTCGCCCCAACCCCTCTCATTCGATTTTCATTGGCCTGCGTGCCGCAAGCGCTATGTCGGTCATGCATACTTGGTTGGCCGGATACATAAGTTGTGTACACGCGGGCCATTACATACTTTAGGGAAATTTTAACATCTCGAGTTTGCGTGATGTAAGTGAGATGTACTGGTACTTGTCCTATGTTCCCTCATTTCGATCCTGTTACTATATAAATGGGATGTAGCTGGGCTACTTGTTTTTTCTCGTGGAATCGGACGTGACACAGTCGCTCAAGGAATGCGTATGGCGTACTAGGCGGCGTCGTAGGTCCATGCGCAGCATCCCTATATCCCTCGCTCAAGCCCCGTAATTGAGCTTATGTACTGTGTAAAACGCGGCCACCAACGCTGATAACGGGAGAACCTGAAGTCAAATATTCTTCTGGGTTGTTCCGAGGATATAATCTGTGACTTGTGCCCTTTCTCTCTTATAATATAGTCATTCGAACAGTGAGAGATCGTAAGAGAGGTGATGACAAGCATGGATCTCTTTCTACATTGATGCACTGCGTTTAGACGGTCGAGTCCGCAAATAATGCTGAAATGTTTAAGAGTGTTGATCTCAATACTTGAACAATGGATAAAACGGAAGGAGGGATTCGAACGCATAACAGCTCTCCTGCTACTGATGTGGGCTCCAGCCTGCATGTCAGGAGTGTAACATCGTCAACGTCTGCATCCAGGGACAAGTGGGCCGATGGGACCCACCTATGAACATGCATGCTAAATTTACGGGATCCGTCGCCTCGGCAATGAGTTCGTTCACGGTATACTCGGTGCTGAGTGCTCGGTCGAGTTTGCGCCCGACAGCTGTAAGCGCACGGTCCGCCGCCTCGTCTGCCGTACCACTGCTCAAGTCTAGCTCAGGGACGCCGGCGAGACCAGGTGTCACTGCCCGCGAGGCGGTCGGGTCCGTGGTCGACGGCGATGCCTGCGCGCGTTTAATCTTGAACTCACTTGCTGCCCTGTAGGTCATCTTCGCGTCAGTATGCACCAAGGGAAGGGAGGGGAGGCACTGCAGAGCGCGACGATGCAAGGAAAAGAAGAGAGCGACAATGTGGACGCACCAAGAGTGCAGTGGGTCATATTTGAAGACCTCAAGCACGGTGAGGACCACTTCAGAGTCGTTGCGCAGTACGCGTAAGGTTTCTTCCGCGCAACGTTGGAAAACCCCTTGCGTGCCAGTTGTGCCCATCCCGTCGACCACGTCGGCCGTCATGCGGAACGGAACGCATTCTGGGATTGGGAGTAGTTTTCCCTTGTGTAGTAGCTTGTAAGATCGTAGGTGCTAAAGGAGGGAAAAAGGGCTACCTGTTCGAATGCAATGCCGAGGTCAATGTGCACGACCTCGCCTGTGCTGCTGTCTAAGAGTATATTCGACGTATGTCGGTCACCTAAACCAAGGATGTGTCCGACGGTAGATGTCGTCGCAACGCTCCGTGTGTAGTTGAGCCGCATGGCAAACCATGACATTGGCATTTTGTGTTTTTCAGTAAAGAAATGGCGCATCACCGGCTTAAAACGCTTCCTTAGCGAGAGGAAGAGCATAGTTAGTTTACTAGTGAGGTTAGGAGAAACTTTGTTCTCCTCGCGCATCTTTGACATCTTTCCGTGGAACTCCTGAGGAGAAATGTCGCCTTTGTTATATCTGCAGCAAGGTATCGAACTGGTAAGTTATTTATCGAATATGAACTACGCACTTAAGGTGCGCCCTTGTAAGCCAGTGACTAAGTGGTAAAGTGTTGCCAACAAATTCGAGTACGCCTGCCTGTGGTGCCAGCGGGATGACCTTGTAGCCTCTGATACTGAGTTTTCGCCTCCTAGTTTCGCGGTCGCGACATAAGACTGCGTTGACTAGATCGAAGACCTGTTCCATGACCGCGTCTTGCCGTAGGTCATCATTCCCCTCTCCCTTGAACTGTGATAGGGTCCCTCAGCGTAACTCTACGTGGACAGATTGGACACCCACAAGTTGTTTATACTTGACACCGTCTGAGCCACGACAATAGCATATTTTAGGGATGTTCACCCCTCCTGCCGTTTCGAAGGTCCTCTCGTAGCGGCTGATCCATATACAATTCTGATATTGGAGCGTAGGATCCACGGGAGTGTTGATGGTTAGGACGGGAACTTTGACATCGCTCAGCTTCAGGATGAGCATGTCACTTGGTATTTCGTATGGCCCGCCTCGGCCCTTGTCAACGGAGGTCTTAATTGGGCGTTTCGCCCATTGAAGATATGCATCGCAGACCTGCTCTACGTCAATAACCTGCTGATTTGATGAGGAATCGGCTCGCAAGCGATCGAAAATATCAGCTGCCGCCGCCGCCCTCTCTCCTTGAGATAAGGGAAGATCAAGTCGGGCAGATGAGCGTCTGCTACCATGTGTGAGCCCAGGAGATGGGCGGAGACAGTAAACTTGATATAAGCTATGGAAAGGATGGTCGCGACACATTCGAAGGATGAGATTTTGCAGAGTATCTTGACTACCCGTAACAGGATCATTCGCAGGCTTCGCCAAGCGAGCGGAGAGCTGGTGGGCCAGAAAGACAAACTTTCTAGAGGGAATGCGATCAATCGAGACCCGAACCTTGTCCTGCAAGTCATTGTCACTGAAATTGGCGAACCAAAGAGAGACCAGTCGAATGTGACCATCATTATCAAAGTCGTCGGCAGCTTGGAGACACCGCGAGTACATGTCAATGGCTTGTTGTAGAAACGTGCTCAGGGATTCACTGTGTTTTTTGTAGCGCTGCGTGTCTTCGCGAAGTAATCTTTCTGCCTTTTCTTGGTCATGTTTCAATTCAAGGAAGTTTCTTGAGCCAGATTGGGTCTTCAACATCTGTTCCTTCCTATGCTGTATTTCCTTCTCTTTGCGCTCCGCATACAGTTTCCACTTAATTGCGTCTGGAGATCGTAGAATTGTGTGATACTGTCGATCAGCGAATACAGCACATTGATGATACACCGTTGCAATCGAGGTTTTCGGCCGATCAACAGTTGCGATGAGTTCAGTCAGCAGCGATGCAGCGGGAAGAAAATAGTGAGTCCAGATGTCCATAGGCTTTTCTAAGCAGGCCTCCGATGTCCATGAGCCCTGTTTTACGGTGGTAAGTCCACTGAAGTCATGGGCAACTGTACACACTACCAGGCGAGCCAGAAGCAAGGCTTTTTGGGCGTGATCCCGCGTCGTTTCCGATTTTATATCCGGAAAGTGAAGGTGAACGAGGTCTTTCAGGAACTGTACGGCGACCTTATGTTCCCTTTGATCCCAAAGAACGTTTGCGAACTCCTGGGATACTAAAGCGGTCGGAGAACGTTCGAGCTTCTGGGCACGTATCACAGAATTGAGTGCGATCTGTAAATTGTGGGACTCCCGAGCAGCTTCTGATATGCGCGTGAGACACTGCTTCTCGATATCCATCAGACCTGAAATGAACGGAGTCAACGCAGTCCCAATTTGTTGTCTCTGCTCCTTTTGTCTCGCAGAGCGGAGGAGAGAAATACGGGTAGCCACAATATCCTCTAGGGCAGGAAAGCTGGATAACTATATAAAAGGAAGAACCTGCACAAGACAGAGATAAACGTACTCAAAGTTACCATCAATCTCACCAAATTTTGGCCACAAAGCGGGCTCCAGCATCCCACTTTTCATACATTCTTGTAGATCATCCCTTAATGAATTCACCTGGCTCAGGCACATGATATTCCGTGTGACTTCGCGGATTCCGACGAGGTCTTCGTCGCCTAAAGCTCGAAGGTGTTCCATCTCATCTAGCATGGCCTTTCCGACGATTGTATTGACGACGTGTGGATCACGTTCTCGGGACACAGCTCTCAGCGCATTGTATAGGGCGGTTCCTGAGCCTGAACTCGAAGCTTGGTCAGGCAGATCCCAAGTTTCAGTGCGCCAGCCCAGATGGTAAACCATGTTTGAGGAAGTGGTTCCCATATTACTGGCATCGAAGACATTCTGCTGCACGCTCAAGGCAAGCGTATTGAAGCCGAAGGAATACAGAGAATGTAGGACACCTTCTGTGTCAACACCGCCCTGGCTTCGAGCTTCTAAAGCGGCACCGTGGAACTTGAATGCCTTTTCCCACTGATGCTCGTGGTGAAATCTCTTCAGAAGGAAATGGCGAAGGTCCTGCGTTTTGATACCATAGAAACCATCAGGTTCCTCAATGTGGCTGTAGATTTCGAACAAGATGTTCTCTGCGTCGGCGCTACTTGGAGGGGTGACTGAATACTCCAAGGCAAGCTCGTGGAAGAGTAAAGCAGTTGTGTATGCCCCAGAGAGGATGGAGCTCTTGCTGAGGAGCATGAAATCAAGATCAAGCCAGTTATCATACGCAAGCTCGTCACCGGACTGTGGAGGTTGGAAGTGACGGAGGTGAAGGACGATGTTGACAACAGCTCGGAGGGAGGATATGTCAGATGTAGTCGAGTTAAGGATGCGTGAGAGAAACTGAGAGAGAATGGCACGTGGGGTTTCATTAGTAGTAGTGTCCCCAACCGAAGTAGAGAGGAGAATATGCACAAGTATCGGCGTTACTTGTTCCGCAAAGTCCGAATCAGCTTGTAGGACGGTTGGGAGCCGAGAGTAGAAAGGGTCGTGGTCAGCAAGGACATCACAGAGTAGCGTAGCGAAAGTCGTAATCCAAGCCTCGAAGTCCTGGGCCATGTCCACGTAAACGTCCGAAGTCAAAAGGACATGGAGCAGTGTGGGGGGTCTAGTGGGTGATCTACGTGAGCGGCCACGGAAGTGAGAAAGCACTGTGCTATGCTCGTTTATCCATGATTCAGTGTCAGGGAAGTTCTCAGGGGGAATCGTGCGCAGCACACGATATGCCATATGTATTTTCGAGGGTATATCCGAATCGAGCATGACCAAGAGGAGCTCCATGATTGAGCGCTCGGCTACAAACGACGAGTCGACAGTGCGCGATTTCAATGCTTTGCCCTTAGTTGGATAATTTTGTTGATGCTTTGAAACTTGACCGCTGAGGGGATTCAGCCCAAAGCTGTGAATCTGGCCTTTATGCAGGAGAAGTAATGAGGCGAAAGCATCTACGTCGGCAGTCTGTAGCTGCCGGGAAGACGGTATGCAGTCTTTCAAGCGCCAGATATCCACCCGAGAAAATTGCTCTTGTGAGTAATCACTCGAAAATGACAATGTACAAAGACGCCGCACTAGAGTGAATTTGTTCGAGGTAATTCGGGTGTCAGAGAGAACGGATGATAATGTATGCGCAGAGACATCTTGACACACAGATTCCAACGCGGGAGGTGGCTCGCGAGGCCAGGCGGGGTATGCTTTAATAACTTGATTCTTGACACCGGAAAACTTCGCAAGCTGGAGCATCTGACCCTCTAGCCAATGTAGTAATTCTTCTCCGATCTTCGCGATTGCTGGGCTCCTGCTGCTGGCGTGTTCGTTGGCGATACAACAAAGTCGGATGAGGACATTGGCAAGGCGGGAATCTTGCTCGGTGACCCTGGCATACTGAGAAAAAGCCCACCCCAAAATTGATTTGGCGGCTAGAGCCAGATCTATCTGCTCTAGAAGAGAGGTAACACCGTGAATGAGAGTGTGAAGGAGGACCGAGTCTCGGAAATGCCGGAAGTGACACGAAACCCATAGGCAGAGGGCATTCATACGCCGAAGCTGTTCGTTGACCAGAGGTGATTCTTGGATATCCGTGAGGAGTTGTAGAACGACATGATATGTGGTTGAAGTCGAGTCGGTGTCGGGAACGCGGTCGCTAAGCCACTTGAGAGCGCGAAGTACGGTTTCAGTACTATATGATGGAAGGCTTGCCTCGTGCATTTTCATATCTCCGATAATACGGTAGACAGTCAGGGCTCTAAATACCTGCCCTTCACGCTGAGATTGACCACCAAGTTCTGCAAGGATGTTCTGGCATTCTTGATCTCCAAGTGTACGCAAGACCACAACGACGATGCTGTCAATGTCATTTGCCATTCGATCTTCGAAGCTTGTCTCCCCGAGCCAGTTTTTGTCCACATTGGCAAACCGCCAGTCGACGAGGGAGGACGGCCCCACTAAGGTTTTATCTACGTTGGTGATGAGCTCATAGCCGACGAGGACAGCGAAGCAGTCGCGATAGCCGTCCGCAGCAGATATCTGGGCCGCCTGACAGTGGTTGGCGAAGGAGCGACATCCCCGAGCGACTGTCTCCGGATCATGGCCACCCATCAGGATGTAGATTGGGGCGAAGGCCTGTAAAGCTGATTCCGCACAGGCCTTCCTGTCATTATAGCCAAGGACTTCTGGAGGGCAACGAAGGAAATCCACTCCTGCTAAGGAAATGGAATACGCAATTTGGGATACGTGGATCTCGAAGAGTTTGGAAGGATCGCTTAGCCCAAGGCGGTCGGAGACGGCTCGAAACACCGCCATGATATGTGGATTATACTCATCGCTGTGGAAGCTCGCTTCCAAGATGTGCCAATACGGCCCTCGGCGAACGGCTGAGCTTACAACCATGATGTTACCTAGGGCCAAGAAACGTGTGAGCATATGCTCATACCTGCGGAAGAGTAAGTCTGGGGCTACAACAATTCCTTTGGGTGATTGAATTACATTGCCATATCGGTACATAAACTGGCATGGATCTCGCGGTAATGGACCATAGGTTGGTCGCTATTGAAACGTGAAAGGTTGAACAACGTCGCGTTAGCATATGCGGACCGGAATCGGACTCGTATGTCATCATCCTGATTGATAGTAGGTAGGGTATGCGAGGGCAGAGTTGGGGAGTGACCATCGCTGGAGTTGGCATCGCCAGCGTCAACTGACGGCGATCTCGTGGTCCAAATTCGTTCGAATGGGTCCAACGCCATATATCGAGCCAAGAAAGATACGAAAGTACCGCGGACTCTCCAAGAACGAACCTTAGTTTTCGTCCTCTTGCCATCTTCATCCTTTGTGACCTGAACAAGTTCCAATAACCACCCAAAGATATTGCGGATTTTGTCGACTGTATCATGACCAATAAAGTCGGGTTGTGTCCAGAGGTGTGCGGTTGAGTCAAGCAAGCGGATTATCATAATTTTTAGCTCGTCATTCAGTTGGTAAATGTATTGCGTCGAGAGTGAGGCAAATTTGACTAGCAGGTTGTCCAGCGTCGCAAGATTTATGTTGAGTGTTCGGCGGCGCACATTGGCCAAGTAAGCTTTGCTCGCAAGCAAGAACTCGTCGCCATCACAGTTCAAGACGATGTCCGTCAGCTCCCGGTCCCGTGTTGGTTCTTCCCCCGACGACTGGAGGACAGGACCCATGGCGAGAAAGGACATACAGACATCGAGAATTACTTCAGCAGGAGTTCGGCTGCCTGCCTGGCTCTGGGCCTCTATGGGAGCAGCTGTGCTTGTGCCCCCTGTTGTGCCGAAATCATCTTGATCGTCTGCTTCGATGCCATCAAAAGTAAATGAACGTCCAGTGATCCTGGCTAGGACAATGCGCAAGGTCGCTTTCATGACAGTCATCACTTGAGTAAGGAAACCTGACACCTATCCGCCTATAAGCTCAATAGGAGTTACTGAAGAAAGCTACTCACCTCAGGAATCTGCCAAATCACTCTTTGTAGTTCTCGGTACATGGGTGAATGAGGATGCCCCTCATCTAAATTAACCAAGCGGTCCAACACCTCTCGTCTGATTCCAGCCTCCAGGCGGGGCGAAAGTAACCCTATCCAGGGGTCTGCGTCGTCGTCTTCTGCGACATGGACAAGGGGATCAAATCCAAGGAGTACGAGGGCCTTCTCTTCGAGCGTCCACCTATTGCTTGTAAATACCTGCGCAGTACTGGTTGCTGCTTTGCAGGCTGCATGCAAGACTCGCTGGTTTGGCAGCGTGCCGTTGAGGACAAGTAGCCCTTCAAAGGACAGCGCAAGGACGGAAAAGTCTACAACACTTCGAGCCCGCTCAGCGCTCAGGGGACTTTTGCTGTCTATCGTGTCAGCATCTTCAAGCACCTTCAACAGAATAGATGATATTTTGCGTTCTCTGGGTCCAGGAGGCACCAGATCACCACCTATATCGCTGCTTGTGAGTGTCAAAGGAAGTGGAGCCCATGATGGGGATTCCGTTGACGAGGGAATAAAAACAGGGAGCCGCGCGCGCAGCAAGAAATCGCGGATGACAACAGTTTGGTACTCCTCCTTAATGGCGCTTACAACGACCGATTCTGGAACCAACATGCGGCATGGCAACCTTGTACGCCTCTGAAGGCTACAAGCACTGGCCATGACGTATGTTACATCGCTGGCCAGGGGGCGTGAGGTCCTTGACTTAGTGCTTCCCAGGCTGCCTCTCAGGTCTCGAATTGCATGGAGGCTATAGCAATCTCCTAGCCAACTGAGAACTTTATCTTCAACACGCATTCTGTACAGTCGCATATCTTGATTGGCAACTTGTAAGCAGAGAGCGACAAAAGCGCAGACCGAGTCGTATGGATACGGGGGTCCCTGGACGTCCATGTCCTTCGCGAAAGCTTCGATTTCCAGGAGGACGCGCTGGAAGGTCAGGAGGTGCTTCGCATGCAAAAGGAGTACATATGCAACATGACAGGCAGACCTGGATACGGTTGAGACGTCAGCTCTCCGGATAGCATGCGTCCATATAGGGTCCCAGGTTTGCGGCGTTGCAACGGAGGATGGAGGGTTAGCGATGGCCCCAAAAGACACCTGATTTTCAGCTATTGCCGCTAAACAGAGAAACGCCCAGGACTGTATCAGTGCTTCATCACAAGAGATGAATTGGAGCAGGTGGGAAAGGATGCTCTGTTGCAAGCTCTCATGCAAAACCATCCAATGTCGGTCAATAAAGAAGAGTAGGACTTGAAGGTGATATGATCGAACGACTGGCGAAGTCTTTAGCTGGATGGCGTCCAGCAAGGTCACAATAGGACTCTCGAACTTGGCCCTCTTCCCTTCACGCTTGGTGAGATTTGGCGGGCGGGAATGAAAAGACTCTGATAAGGTATGGAGCTGAGGCGCCATAAGCAACAAGGGAGGCAATAAGCGGGAGTGACTAACTTTCTCCGCACAATCTGCTTGTAACTCGAGGATGGTCCACGATACGGCCTGGTTGGCATCAAAGTTCCATCCACATTGAAATGTCCGCGCTATGAAGGCGCCTGCATTGTTCGCACTGGGAGAGCAGTTCCCAATCAGGGATAACCGTAACGAGTCCAATGAGAGGCCGTCAACACCCCATCTGCTTTCAGCTTCTCCGTCTAACAAGTGCCACAACTGTAACACCCCGTCAACATAAGAGAAATTAAGGGACGAGGGACCCGCTTCAGGATAGTGGGTGGTATAAAAAGGAAAAAGTGAGCGTAAGACAACAATGAGGTTCTCTTTCATTTTCTTGTTTTTGGTTCCCCATATTCCAAGTAAAGCATCCCATGATCCTCGGGCGAACCTGGTGACGGCGTCTCGCTTGTTCAGAGCCAGGTGAGAAAGAGTCGCAGATAGGATAACGAGGAAGTCCGGGTGAAGAGAGGTGTCAGTAGGATATAGATGTAAGAACCGTAGTAGACGGCTCAACATAGCAGAGCCCAAGTTTGGGTACTCGGTACCGAGAAAAGGGGCGGACGAGGAAGCGAGGAGAAGTGAAAGAAGCGACGCAAACTCGATCTGTTCCACCGATACAGGTCGAGATTGGGTCCGTGGGATGACATTGCGTTTCATTGTGGGCTCTGGTGTGGCACTTCCTTCGTGTCGTCTTCGTTTCTTGGTGTCAGTGGAGGTTACAGAGACGTCTTCGTCCTCGTCCTCGTCCTCGTCACCTTCAGCCGCCCTCCCCATTTCCTCGATCTCGTCTTCAACGTCTTGAACCAGCCTCTTCCCCAGGGAGTCCCCCAAGATTACATTTAGACACATTTCTACCAGTTTTATCCACATTTCATCGTCGATATGTTCCAGGTGGGAAGGATAGCCCAGCACACATCGTATTGCCTTTGCATAGTCGAGTGCGATGGGGAGAAAAAGTTTTCCTTGATGTGAACTAGTTTGCACAAGATGGTTCAGCAGGGCTTTGATCACATTCTTGTGGGTTAGCTGGTGGACACTTCTCTCTGTCAACCATCGAACAGCAGATGCGGCTTCCGCGACTCTCTTTTTGGCGGCAGAAACAGACTTAGACCCATGCGTAGCTAAGGACTTTTCATTTAGGACGGCTGTGAAGAGGGCCTGGAATAGAGCGAGCCATCCGAGACGTTTGGGAGACTTGTCCAACTCGGCGACAACACCGTCGCGAGCAAGGGCTGTACGAAGGGAGGCTATTGCGGTCTGCCTTTCCTTGATCCCATTAGACTTCAGTTGATCGATAAGAGTATTGACAGTCTTGTGCATAGGAAGCACATAGACGAGTTCGCGAGTGACGCGAATCGAGTTCGAACTCGAGTCAATGCAGGTGTCTACTGTCTAAGACTGTATGCTGACTAATCTATTGCACTGTGTTTGGCTTGCACGCCAGTAAAGAAAGTGGTTCGAACTTTGAGGCGTATGCATCCATCCCCAACACCAATACACTCTCAAATTTTACACTCTCAAATTTCCGTCCGTTGTCACAGGACTGTGTTCACCGCCGAATGCTTTGACACTGACCCTTCTAAGTCGCCTTCATTAGTACATCTTTGTCAAATTTTCACACGGCCTCTTTCTGCCCGGGCAGTCCTACATATCCACCCTGCTCCGGTTCTGGTGATGAGCCAAGAAGAATGTGTTTGCCTGTCTAATCAGCTGGCAATTTGGTGCATGAGAAGCACGGGCTTTTTGTACCGAAGTCCGTCGCGGTTTTTCGCTACCACACAGTCCTATACCCACTATACTCCTTGTATGTAACGTACTGTCGTGTTTGTTGGTATCATGATCCTCGAACTGTCCTTTCTCCGACTAACGCACCGAGCTGCCTGATGCATCAACATAAATGTGAAGTCCATGAATCTCGAACTGGGCAAGCTAAAATTGTGCCTGTTGGTTGCCATCGCTAACTAATGACCGCTTCTGATCCACCGTTGGGGAATCCGGTGGACTCCATCCTAGACGACCTCATACTTACGTCTGTATCATCAGGCTCTCTAGTTTAATTTCGAGAACTGCCTTCTGAGGGAGTGGGGTTCGAAGGGACAGCCCTGTCAAAGCTCCTAGTCCGACAAAAGGCGGCAGTAAAAGGGTCGTGTTGGCTAAACATTGTCTTCGAATACCATCGTCATGGTAAGTGTCCAATGGAACCGAGATGATTGAATCGCGTGCGGAGCCGAATCTTGCAAAAACGATGGGGAAGTTGTACAGCAGACTGGATCATAATGTATAAGCTTTTGAACACCAAGTAGTATCTCATTGCATTAGAGGCCAGAAAATGAGGGATAGAGTGGGTGGCAGCTAATAGGAGAACCACCACAACATCCATTGTGAGGCCGGGTGAGGTGATCGTTCATTAAGATTGCCTTCTGGCATAGCAGTTAAGCGGGACACTCTCATGTGGCACTTCACTCGATGATCTGCTTCTCTCTCTCATTGATTCGTTCCCAGGTATCTGGTCTCAGTCTTCCAAACGAGATCTTGTGACCCGGCTATATCTAGGTGATAGCTCAGCGGGCCAGCAATGCGGAGCGCGCCATTTGTGTTATGCACCTATGGGGACTTGACGCTGGAGTACGCACGGACGAATAAGTTTTTTTTTCGAATTTCTATTCCGCACGCATGTAACTACTGTACTGACAAAGGGGGGTCACACCACTGGCATTTTATGGATGACTGGTTGTTGTCGCGCTGGGTCACTTGGGTGCTGTATATGATGGTCTGGTGTATGGGGGTACGGACGGATAATTTGGCTGGCCATGCCCTTCTTGTGCTTCTACGAAAGATAGCCTTGTTGATGATGTAGTTGGACCACTGCTTCGGATTGGCTGTCGCAAGCGCGACTCGTCACAGAACGTGATCATGTCACTCAGCTGTGACACGGGGAGAATCAGGATGATCTGCATGTCTCAGCGCACACCCACCAAACATGGTCACATGAAATCAAATATAAATGCGACTTTGATGCGAGTCTGAGATTGACATTTGCATAGAGCATGACATTCACAGCTTGAGGACGCTCGACTCGCAGAATTTCAAACAGTTTGTCCATGTAGGTCATGCAGTGCTAGGTAGTAATATAAATCGAGACAGCAGCAAGAATCTTTGGCCCAGAGCAAGCTTGGCAAGCGAAGTCTGAATACTGTAACGCCGTTCCGATATGCCGAAAGGTGGCCTTTTTTTAGGTGGGACTAGTGGACTGTCTAAAAGCACTCATCAGGGTTAGCCGCTGACGTAAGGAAAGAGATGTTGGGGGATTGGGGTTTGCCCCAGAAGAACCGAGTAATGGCAACGAGGACGAAGCCTTCGCATCTTTACTCAAAAACCACTCTCTCATCTTGACCAGCATCCCCCCCTGCAGACATGGCTGCTTATGACCACTCCAGAGTCGCCCACTTTATTGGTCTGTCTTCGTCCTACCCTGGATCACGTCACTGCTGATTGCATTTCCAGGCGGTAATTCACTCGACAAAGCTCCCGCAGGCCGCGTTCATGACTTTGTTAAAGTCAATAGTGGCCATACGGTCATCACCAAGGTGAGTATCATGCGGGTACCATACAATTGTTTCATATACTGATTCTGGAACAGGTCCTTATCGCTAATAATGGTTTGTACACAGAGCAAACCATCCTCAACAGGTGTTGATCCATTGCACAGGTATCGCCGCAGTGAAGGAAATTCGGTCCATCAGGCAGTGGAGCTACGAAACGTTTGGCGATGATCGTGCCGTTGAGTTCACGGTAATGACAACCCCAGAAGACCTCAAAGTCAATGCGGAATATATCCGCATGGCGGACCGATACGTAGAAGTCCCTGGCGGTACAAACAACAACAACTACGCTAACGTAGATCTCATTGTCGATGTCGCTGAACGTGCTGGAGTACATGCTGTGTGGGCAGGGTGGGGTCATGCATCAGAAAACCCACGTCTACCCGAGTCTCTTGCTGCAAGTAAAAATAGGATCGTCTTCATTGGTCCTCCCGGCAGTGCAATGCGAAGCTTGGGAGACAAGATTTCGAGTACAATAGTTGCGCAGAGCGCTGAAGTCCCTACAATGGCATGGTCAGGCACTGGCATTTCAGAGACAGTGTTGTCGGATGCAGGTTTCGTCACTGTTCCTGAACACGCTTACAATGCCGCGTGTGTAACGAGCGTCGAGGAAGGCTTGGAGAGGGCGGAGCAGATCGGCTGGCCCATTATGATCAAGGCCAGTGAAGGCGGTGGGGGGAAAGGGATCCGGAAGGTTGATTCGCCTGAAAACTTCAAGAATGCATATAACGCTGTGGTGGGGGAAATCCCAGGTATGTCTGTATATGCATGGGCTTGAGTCTATGCTCATAGTGTGAGTGACTCCACAGGTTCGCCCATTTTCATCATGAAGCTAGCTGGCCAAGCTCGCCATTTGGAGGTACAACTTCTGGCAGATCAATATGGAAATGCAATCTCTCTTTTCGGCCGTGACTGCTCGGTTCAACGACGTCATCAGAAGATCATCGAGGAGGCGCCCGTCACCATCGCCAATCCTGAGAAATTTGGGGAGATGGAGCGTGCCGCTGTTCGCTTGGCCAAACTCGTGGGCTACGTTAGTGCAGGCACAGTGGAATGTAGGGGTTACATTCTTTGCGTGCGAGTGGCATTTTCCTAAGCCTCCCCAACAGACCTTTATAGTCATGCGGAAGACGTGTTTTATTTCCTGGAGCTCAATCCGCGTCTTCAGGTGGAGCATCCAACTACGGAGATGGTGACAGGCGTAAACCTTCCCGCAGCCCAGCTTCTAGTGGCCATGGGCATTCCTCTTCACCGAATCAAGACTATTCGTCAACTTTATGGTGTAGCACCTCACGGTACATCGGAGATTGACTTCGACATGGTCAAGCCAGAGTCAAGTCAGCTACAGCGCAAGCCCCGCCCCAAGGGCCATGTTGTCGCTGTCCGCATCACTGCGGAAAACCCCGACGCCGGTTTCAAGCCCTCTTCCGGAGCACTACAAGAGCTTAACTTCCGCTCCAGTACGAATGTTTGGGGATATTTTTCAGTCAATAGCGCCGGTGGACTTCACGAGTTCGCTGACTCGCAGTTCGGCCATATCTTTGCATACGGTGAAGACCGGTCCGAGAGCCGAAAGAACATGGTCGTCGCACTGAAAGAGCTTAGTATCCGCGGTGACTTTCGCACCACCGTCGAGTATCTCATCAAATTGTTGGAACTTCAGGCGTTCGAAGAGAATACAATAACAACTGGCTGGCTTGACTCGCTCATCAGTAGTAAGTTGACCGCTGAACGTCCCGACAACACACTTGCCGTTATCTGCGGTGCGGTAACCAAGGCTCATCTCGCGTCCGAGGCATGTTGGTCCGAGTACAAGCGTATCCTCGACAAGGGCCAAGTCCCTTCTCGCGACGTGCTTAAGACGGTCTTTGGAGTCGACTTCATCTATGAGAACACTCGCTACTCCTTTACGGCTACCCGTTCCTCCCGCACCACTTGGACCCTCTACCTCAATGGTGGTCACACGTCTGTTGGTGCGCGTCCCCTAGCGGACGGTGGTCTCCTTGTACTCTTGGACGACAAAAGTCATTCAGTTTACTGGCGTGAGGAAGTCGGTGCTCTGCGTCTAATGGTAGATTCCAAGACGTGTCTCATCGAGCAAGAGAACGACCCAACTCAACTACGCAGTCCTAGCCCAGGCAAGCTTGTCCGCTTTCTTGTCGACAGCGGTGATCATGTCAATGCCGGCGACGCCTACGCTGAGATCGAAGTCATGAAGATGTACATGCCTCTTGTGGCCTCTGAGGATGGTATTGTTAACTTCGTCAAGCAGCCAGGCGTTTCACTAGAGCCAGGTGACATCCTTGGCATCCTCACCCTCGATGATCCCGCCCGTGTAAAGCACGCGAAACCCTTTGACGGCCTCTTGCCCTCCTTTGGTCCCCCTGGTGTTACTGGCAACAAACCCCATCAGCTTCTCGCACGGTACATCGATGTTCTGTCTAACATACTCGAAGGATTCGACAACCAGCCGGTCATGGCACCATCTCTCAAAGGCCTTACAGACGTGCTGAGGAACTCGGACCTTCCCTATTCCGAGACGACAGCAATTCTTTCCACACTTGCTGGTCGCATGCCATCGAAACTCGAAGATCTTGTTCGCAATGCTATTGAAGCTTCGAAGTCCAAAGGCTCTACCTCTGAATTCCCGGCGTCACGGCTCAAAAAGATTCTCGACCACTACCTCCAGGACAACGTCCGCCCTCAAGAACGTGCCGCACTTCGCACTCAACTTGGGCCTCTCTTTGACGTTGTCGAGCGTTACATTGGCGGCCTCAAAGCACATGAGGTACACGTTATGGCAAACCTCCTTGCGTGCTACGCAGACACAGAAAAACTGTTCGGTGGTAGCATCGAGGCTCGTGTCCTTAGCTTACGAGAGCAGCACAAGGATGATCTTGATAAAGTTGTCTCTCTCGTCCTCAGCCACATCAAGGCGCAAAGTAAAGCGAAGCTTGTACTTGCCATCCTTGATCATGTTAAGAAGACTGGCCTCCCCGTATCCAACTCTGAGAGTCCCCTTTTCGAGGTTATCCGCAATCTTGCTGCTCTCGAAGGCCGGTCGTCGACCCAGGTCTCGCTCAAGGCACGAGAGGTCTTGATTGCGGGTCAAATGCCATCGTACGAAGAGCGCATGGTACAGATGGAGGCGGTTCTGAAAGCTTCTTTGGGTAATACTTACTATGGGGAGTCTGGCCTCAGTCAGAAGTGAGTACGAAACAATATCCCCGCGATGATTATTGTTTTACAAAGACCCAGGACTCCGGCGACGGAGATTCTCAGAGAACTGAGCGACTCAAGGTATACAGTATTCGATGTCCTTCCTGCGTTCTTTGCGAATAAGGACCCTTGGGTGACTCTCGGTACGCTGTATTGGACGTATGCATGTTGTCCCACTAATATTTTCTAAAGCCGCTTTCGAGGTTTATGTGCGCCGAGCATACCGCGCATATAATCTCCTTTCCATCGATTATGAAGAGGGAGATGGCACGGACGACGGCGAAGCTCCTACCATCGTTACCTGGAGGTTTAATCTCGGCCAGTCGCACTCACCACCGCAAACCCCGCGGCTTGACAGGCTTGGGTATATTCAATCATTACACTCTTGCAACAGTTAGCTTATGTTATGTTTAGTGAACTGCCTCGTCGCCATGGCTCCGTTAGTGACCTCACGTACTTGATCAACCGGAACCAGTCCCAGCCCGTCCGAACTGGTGCCATCGCCTCGTTCGCGAACCTGGACGCGCTAGCCCTCGGCTTTGAACATGTCGCCGAAACTCTTCCACTTTTCGACGAAGCGGAGCACCGCCAGCGGTATGGCGTCAACAGTCAGCCCCCGAATGTCCTGAATTTGGCTCTTCGAATTTTCAACGAAGCCAATGACATGCCAAATGCCGAATGGGCGGAGAAAATCTCCATTTTTGTCAACAACCAGAAGCACGTCCTTGCTCAACGGGGCGTTCGCCGTGTGTCCGTTGTGCTCTGCCGCCGCGGACAGTATCCCTGGTACTACACTCTACGCGAGAGGAACGCTGTTTGGCAGGAAGAGCAGGCGATTCGCAACATTGAGCCGGCCTTGGCATACCAACTCGAGCTCAGCCGCCTTTCCAACTACAACCTGGAGCCATGCTTTGTCGAGAGCAAGCAAATCCACATATATCATGGTGTCGCCCGAGAGAATCAACTTGACCACCGCTTCTTCATCCGTGGTCTCATCCGTCCTGGACGCCTTCGTGACAATATGAACACTGCGGACTACCTTATCTCGGAGACGGATCGTCGTGTCACCAGTATTCTTGATGCGTTGGAGGTTGTCAACGTCAAGTATCGCAACTCGGACTGCAACCATATCTTCATGAACTTCATTTACAACCTCTCAGTCACCTACGAGGACGTTTTGGCGGCCGTGTCCGGCTTCATTGAGCGCCATGGCAAGCGCTTGTGGCGACTCCACGTTACCAGCTCAGAGATCCGTATCGCCTTGGAAGATAGCGAAGGCAGTGTAACCCCGATTCGCTGCATCATCGAGAATGTTTCTGGATTTATAGTCAACTTCCATGGCTATCAGGAAATTACCACGGATAAGGGCACGACAATCTTGAAATCGATTGGAGAGAAGGGTCCCCTTCACTTGCAACCTGTGAATCAACCATATTCAACAAAGGATCCCTTCAGCCCAAACGGTATCAGGCCCATCTCATTGGCACCACCTACGTGTACGACTTCCCGGACCTCTTCTCGAAGGCGCTACAGAATGTTTGGACCAAAGCGCGCGCGAACGACTTGTCACTATCGCCCCCTAGGACATACTTGGAATCAAAGGAGCTCATACTGGATGAGAACGATCAACTGGTGGAGGTTGACCGTGCGCCAGGAAATAACACCTTCGGTATGGTTGGCTGGTTATTCACTTTGCGGACCCCAGAATACCCCAATGGCCGTAGCGTTGTCGTTGTAGCGAACGACATCACATACAAGATAGGCTCATTTGGCCCGACAGAAGACCAGTTCTTTTACCTAGTCACGCAGTATGCGCGTGCGCGCGGTCTTCCCCGCATCTATCTCTCCGCAAATTCGGGTGCTCGCATTGGCCTCGGCGAAGAGGTGCTCAATTTGTTCTCAGTGGCATGGATCGACAAGGACTGCCCAGAAAAGGGCTTCGACTACTTTTATCTTACACATGAAAATTATTTGAAGCTCCAAGAGAAGTATGCTGGTGCCATCCGGACAGAGGAGATCGAAGATGGCGAGCGTCGCCACAAGATTACCGATATCATTGGTCTTCAGGACGGTCTTGGCGTTGAGTCACTGAAGGGTTCGGGTCTCATCGCGGGCGAGACCTCTCGCGCATACGATGACATCTTCACCATAACACTCGTCACAGCGCGTTCCGTTGGTATCGGTGCCTACCTTGTCCGCCTCGGCGAACGTGCTGTCCAGGTTGAAGGCCAGCCTATCATCCTTACTGGTGCCCCCGCCCTCAATAAAGTGCTTGGTCGCGAGGTATACACATCCAACCTGCAGCTCGGTGGTACCCAAATAATGTTCAAGAATGGTATCTCCCATCTCACTGCGAGTAGCGACTTGGAAGGAGCTACGCACATCCTCGAGTGGTTGTCGTACGTCCCTGCAGTCAAGGGTGGGAAGCTCCCAGTTCGTATTCTTGTCGACACCTGGGATCGTGAGATCGGTTATGTTCCACCCAAAGGCCCGTACGATCCTCGGTGGTTCATTGAAGGCAAGTACGACGAGACAACAAACGAATGGCTCAGCGGCTTCTTCGATAAGGGCTCCTTCATGGAAACTCTCAGCGGTTGGGCTCAGACTGTCGTCGTTGGTCGGGCCCGCCTTGGTGGTATCCCGATGGGTGTCATCGCCGTCGAGACTCGCACCATCGAACGTGTGGTCCCAGCGGACCCTGCTAACCCTGCCTCGTTCGAACAGCGCATCATGGAGGCTGGCCAAGTCTGGTATCCGAACTCAGCATATAAGACTGCCCAAGCGACCTTCGATTTCAATCGTGAGGGTCTGCCGCTCATCGTGTTTGCAAATTGGCGTGGTTTCTCCGGTGGCCAACAAGATATGTTTGATGAAGTCCTTAAGCAAGGCTCAAAGATTGTCGACGGGCTGTCAGCGTATAAGCAGCCTGTCTTTGTTTACATTGTGCCAAACGGGGAGCTTCGCGGCGGAGCCTGGGTCGTACTTGACCCATCGATCAATGCGGAGGGTCAGATGGAGATGTACGCGGACGTCGAGGCACGCGCCGGTGTGCTTGAGCCAGAGGGTATCGTCGAGATCAAGATGCGCCGTGACAAAATCGTTCAGTTGATGGAACGCTTGGATGCCCCGTACGCCTCTCTTAAGAAAGACAGCAAGGACGCGTCAAAAACACCCGAGGAGCGCGCGACAGCTGCTGAATCGCTTGAAAAGCGCGAGACGATTCTTCAGCCAACATACAAGCAGGTTGCGCTGTTGTATGCAGATCTTCACGAGTAAGTTGATGACATCACGCCGCTTTTGTGCCACTTAGCACTCTTTACAGCCGTGCTGGTCGCATGGAGGCGAAGGGTTGTGCTAAACCTGCCGTGTGGAAGGAAGCACGTCGCTACTTCTACTGGGCAACCCGCGCCCGCCTCGCACGTTCGAATGCACTTGCGCAATTCGCCATCGCCGGTCCTAGTCAACCACGCAAATACCATCAACACTTGCTTAACGAATTCTCGGGTGTGAGTGAAAAGTCGGACCACCGAGCAGCCGCCCAAGCACTTGAGAATCTTGATCTCTCGCCCGCTATCGCACAACTAAAGGGTGAACACATCGTCCAACAATTACTTGGTGATCGCAAATCTTTGGTCGACGGGTTGGTCCGGCTGGTAGACTGCCTCTCTGAGGATGAGAAGACTACAGTGCTGGCCACTCTTAAGAACACCAACGCCTCTCCTGGTCCGTCGGATTCTCGCACACTCTTTTGCTATTTTACTGATAATTGCATTGTACTATAGGACCTCCGTCGTATAGTACCGCTTAATCGTGACTCAAATGTTATGACCCTCTGGCACAACTGTAGCATACCACATAGATTATGTTCTGTCATAGACGTGTCGCATTTACACTTGTTTTCCGTGCTATCCACGCATTAATACACGGCCTAGATCAAGCTATCGCGGAACAGTGTCGTGCCTGGTGCTCATTTCATATTGTACCCATGAAGACTTTCGAGATGGCAGTGCGGTTGCGCAACTCGGACGACGCCGGGATTTGCGATTGTTTAGGCGAGTCGGGTAAGACACGGCCCGGTGAAGGGAGTGGCGTGGGCGCGTCCGTCACTGAGCGCTGCGCTGAGGCTGAAATTGGCTCTGGTTGGGAATGCTGCAGATTGACCTACGACCGCTCTGCCATCACTAGCTGGGGACCGCTAACATTCACTCCATCATCGTTATTGCTAGCCACAACATATACCCATGCCACCACAACCAGGAGTCTTCCCGCTTCCATATGCCTCCACACATAAGGCCCGAGCGAATCCCACAGAAATTCACAACAGCACCACCGACATAGTCACGAGCTACCCGCCTCCTCCGCACCATACCATACATCATACATCCTCCTCTACTTTACTTGCGGGTCCGAGTTCACGACCACATGGTGCGTTCTTCTTGCATCCGCGTATCACGTATTAATTCGGTCATTATTCACGTCACAGGCGCCAACGTTGATGATGGAAAGAAGGACCGAAGACGCAAGGAGATCGTAGGACGACTAGGGAAGGAGATGAACGATCGACGAGATGAGTGCGTGTCTCCTTTCGCTTCCTCCTTGTCCCACGGGTATTCAAGCAGGCTGGCGTCTGCCTCTCCAGTGGGCGCCAACACGCCGAATCGATCTCCGCACTTCACAGCGTGGCCGTGCAACTCGCCGCACGTCCGGAAACGCTTCCGTCGTATATGCTTCGTCTGTACCCTCTCTCCCTCGAGCGTTCAGCGCTGCTCGCGCAGCTGGCGGTGGAAGAACGGAATTCGCTCGAAAGTGCCCAGGCGGCCTACGAGCTGGAGCGCGAACGCGTCGAAGAGGAATGGAAGCGCGGCCGGGACAGGATACGAGAGCGGCTTCTTGAGGGCATCGAAGAGCGGCGGCGGAGAGCACGGGACGAAAAGGATGGAGAGGGAACCGTCAGTGGTGCGTGGCCTTTTTTTTCTTTTCTTTGTGGAATGGACGCATCGCTGAGACATTGTGCATGTTCACTGACAGAGGCCGCGCTTGATTCCCAATCGCGACCGCATATCACGCGTAAACTTCGCAACAGACTCGGAACATCACCTCCTTCAACACCTCTCGCATCGCACCCTAACGGGTTTCCGAACGGCGTTGGACCTACACCCCCGGGTCCAGTCACTAACCCACATTCGCTCTCCGTCGACGAGCTACCGTCACCCTTCCCGTTGCCACTTACTGCGACATCACTACCCAACATGGCATCCGGGAACGTCGGTAGCAACGGTGGTCGCCGCCGTCCGAAGGGCGGAGGTTTTCAGGTTCAGGCAGTTGGAGGACTGGGTAAAAGTTGTGCTAGCTTGACGGGTTGCAAAGAGAGCGAAGTTGAGGGTGACCTTGGAGAGATAAGGAGAGGCAACAAACGGCGAAGGGGTGGAGGTGTTTCCATCATAAAGCCATAGCGATAGACGGACTGACACTTTGTGTTACTTGTTAAGTTACTGTATACAGTTTGATCTATCTTCCGTTCCCGGCAGTCTCGGACCGGAATCAGTCCCTCCACCTCCACCAGACGAGCTCGTCCTACTCTGAACCGTCGGTATGACTGGTGATCCCGAGACACCACCAAGACGCGTCTTTCCTCCCCTTTACAAATCCTCAGGGGATCTGGCCTCTGACCGCCTGGTATTTTTCCATATCCTAGAGCGGCTTAAGGTCTGTTCAGTCTTTCCTCAACAGCGTGGTAGTTTCAAGTCTGTTGACCCTGCTGCCTATCGTAGACACAGAAGCGAACTGGATGGGTCGATAACAAAGTCATAACCTCCTCTCATTTAACCTATCTTCTCTGACGCAGTATAAGACCTGCAGATTCCAAATCCTGAGAGGTACACCCCCCCCTCCGTTATTCACCCCTTCTCTCTCGTGCAATAACACGTCATTGTAGCATATCCGATCATATGTACCGCATGGCTGTGCTGGCCATGTGTGTATCAGATCAATCACTCGATATCGCAAAGTGAGGAGCTAGATCTTTTTCGTGTATCCACGCGGTGGGTGCCCGCGCGATCCTTGACTTACATGACCTTCGAGGTGCGTCATGATGGCAGTCGTGCACGATCTGGCCGAAGCCCAAGGTACGATCGACAAGCCAAGCTATGCCATGCGCTTCTTACGCATGCTCCTCCGCCTCCACCATAACCCCCAGTCGGTGACATCGCTCCCCGAGAGGGCATCCCGAAAGCCGAAAAGCGCAGGCTCGAGGCGGTGCGTCACAGTTCCCCAGCCCCCGACACATCTACCCTTGTCCCCCCCAAAAAAAAAAAAATTAATAGAGATGGACCCCCCGGCCAGCTCAGGAGGCGATGCAAAACTTTGTGCACGAGATGTTGCATGATAGTCCCGCTGCGCTGAAGATCATGTCGCTGTGGAAAGAGTACGAAGATCAGTCGACCGCGGAAGCGCGTTTCGTCAAAGGTGGGTAAACCACCCCCTTTCTGGGTTATACTAATGCCATGTTTTAGATCTCGACAGGTTCGAGATGGCTGCGCAAGCATTGGAGTATGAGCGCGCGCATGGCTCGCAGACCCTGCAGCCGTTCTTTGATAGCAGTATACCGCATTTACGCCATACGGAGGTGCGCGAGTGGGGCGCCGATCTACTCCGCGAGCGAGAGGAGATACGCGCAAAAGCGGCACACCAACACGATAAATGAAAGCTATTTTTGTAGACTCATCGTGCTATCCAAGCCTTGGTGCCCCCACAAAGGTTGCTCTGCCTTGAAGCTCATTGGTTTGAAATGTGCAACTTGATTAGACAATAATCACAGAACAAGCTATATCAAATAGCCCGATTCATTCAGCAGAAAGTACAATTTCGGGGGCTACTTCTACCGGTCTTGATATTCTTAAAGATCATGCTTTTTCGGCAAGCTACTGCAGTTAATGATGGAAAAGCCGCAGCGGCGTGTGAGCGAAAATGATTCCGTGCTCGTCCGCCGCCTTAATACACTCCTCGTCCATGACGCTTCCTGCCGGCGCGGCGAGGTACCGAACGCCACTCTTCTTCGCGCGATGCACGTTGTCCGGAAACGGGAAAAACGCGTCGCTGGAACATGCAACGCCGTCGAACTGCCTCGCGTGATCCGCGCGCTCCTGAGCGCTGAGCGGTGGCGGGATCTCCTCGAACAGACCTTCCCACTGCGCCTTCTCGCCGCCCTCGAGGACCTCGCCCCCGACGAAGAGGTCGATCGCGTTTGCCTTGTCGGCGCGCTTGACGCCTTTCTTGAACGGTAGCGCCAGCACGCGCGGGTGGCGTCGCAGCCACCAGTTATCCGCCTTGGAACCCGCGAGTCGCGTGCAGTGGATGCGCGACTGCTGACCGGCGCCCAGTCCGATTATGGAGCCATGGTAGGCATACGCTACGCTGTTTGACTGGGTGTACTTCAGAGCGAGCGTCGCGACGATCAGGTCGGTCACGGCGCTCTCGGGGAGCTTGTAGCAGGGGAAGGTCATCGCGTGCCCAGTGAAGCAGCAAGGGACTTACCTCTTTATTCTTGCTGACAATGGTGTCAAATGACTTGGCATCGATCTTGGCATTATTCCTCCTTTGTCGCAACGACACGCCGTATACTTGTCTCGTTTCTACTTCGTCTGGAACGTAGTTAGGATCAATCTAGGCCTACATATCAACGTGGTACATCTTGGCCGGCAGTTATTTGTCGCACCTGCAGGACACAATATTTTCCTCCTTTCTTCTTGCCTAGGACTTCGAGAGCTTCTGGCAAGTATCCGGGGGCAATGACACCATCGGATACCTCACGAGAAATAATACGTGCAGTAGCAAGGTCGCAGGGTGCAGAGAGCGCTATAAAGTCACCGTACGATGACATGCGATCTGCGCCTGTTCTTAGTTAGACACACAGATCCTCAAGATCAATAGGCTGGCACCTACCACGAGCTCGAGCGTACGCGGCGGCAAGAGGAGTCAACGGTCCCTTCAAATCGTCCACGCCATAGACTTTCGCTTCGGTATCACTCAACTCTAGTCCTATAGCAGCCCCTGCAGGAGAGACATGCTTGAAGGACGCGGCGGCCGGAAGCCCCAAAGCATCCTGCAACTCTTTCACAAGTGCGTATGAGTTCAGCGCGTCGAGAAGGTTGATATAACCCGGAGCACCGAACAAAACTGGGCGCAAGCCATGTCAAGGCAAAGGCAGGTCATGACCTGAAACCAGACCACCCCACCTTTGAACGGTAACTCCCCCTCAGCGACGAAGGCCTGAGCGGGCTTTTGGTGAGGGTTTGCCCCATATCGCAGTGCCAATCTCTGAGCTGAACCAGCAAATTTGTCTCCGCCCGCGGCATCGGCGTACTGCTCGCGGAAGTACCCGCTGATGGCCGCGTCGTACTTGGCGGTCATCTCGAACGCTTTGAGCGCGAGCCTGCTCCTGAGCGCGGCACCGACGTCGCCGTTGCCCTCCGTCCATGCCTTTACAAATTCGGCGTAATCGGCGGGGTCGGAGAGTACGGAGACACGCTCATGGTTCTTCGCCGCTGCGCGTAGCAAGGTGACGCCGCCGATGTCGATCTCCTCGACGGCGTCTGCGAGCGTGGAGCCCGGACGCGCGATGGTGGACGAGAACGGGTACAGGTTACAGACGACGATGGAGATCGGTGCGATGGACTGCGCGGCGAGATCCTGTTGATCGGAGGGAATGTCGCGAGCGAGGATGCCTGAGCCAGAGTCACATCAAAGAACCGAGTTGGTCGGTCGGTCGGAGCGCTCACCGCCATGCACAACTGGATGGAGGGTCTTCACACGACCACCGAGCATTTCGGGTGCTTTGGTGATGTCGGCAACGTCCCTTTGAGTCTCGCTGTAAATGATTGTCATATGGTGAAGAGCATCATGGGCGCACTCGACGGGCAGACCGGCATCTCTGATCTTTTTCGCTGTGCCTCCAGAGCCAAGCAAGCGGACACCTGACTGGGACAGGGCTGTGGCGAGATCGATGAGATTTGTTTTGTCATAGACAGACAAGAGCGCTACGGTAAATGGATACTTAGTACGTAGCCAGACAAAGATGGGGATTGCTCTTGCCGATGGGAGGTGACATGGTTAGTTCATGAAATGAAACGAAGCGAAGCAAGCAAGGTGATGATGCATTTCGAGATCCTATATTAAGGTTAGGGGTGGCATCATTACATCACAACTTTCCCGAAAGTCGGCTTCCACCGCTCAATCTGATCGTCTCCCCGTTCACATAAGTGCACTCCAAGATCCATTTGACCGTCTGCGCAAACTCATGCGGCTCCCCCATGCGCCTTGGAAATACCAAGTCACGGGAGATGCTTCCCTGAGCCCTCCTCTTCATGACGCTCGTCATTGGGGTGGTGAATGCACCAGGCGCAATGGTGACCACGCGAATGCCGTAACGCTCGAGATCGCGGGCCATGGGGAGGGTCATGCTGACGAGTGCACCTTTGGTGGCAGAATACGCAATCTGACCGGGCTGGCCTTCAAACTGCGTGGTGACCAGACAAGTGTTTAGCAGAAGGAAAGAAAGAACAGAGAAGGCGCGGAACATGAACGCACAGCGGCCGAACTCGCCACCATCACAACTACGCCCCTCTCGCCATCCGGTCCTTCGGGCGGAACGTTGACCAGATACTTGCAAGCAATTCGCGTGAGGTTGAACGTCCCCGTTAGATTGATGTTCATAGCAAAGTTCCACACATCCAGGGAATGAGGTTGTCCATCAGCTCTTATGGTCTGTTTGGCTAGTCAGTACTGATAAACACCCCTGAAACAAAGCACTTCGCCTACTTTAGCCGCTGTTCCAACACCAGCACAGTTGATGACACCCCCTAACAAAGCACCAGTCTGCTTCGTCCACGAGACGACTTCTTCAACAACCTTGATGATGTTTTCGACCAGTGTGATATCCAGCTCCCAGAATTTAATCCTGCTCGGCGCCAGTCTAATAGCAGTCGCGTCAAGTTGTTTTAAATCCAAGATAGCGACATATCCTTTCTCTTGAAGGATGGATTCGACTGTAGAAAGTCCCAGGCCAGAAGACCTTCAATCGGGAAGACTGAGTTAAGGGTGGTGCGGTGAGACCCAAATAATGACTCACCCGCCTGAGACTATGAATGTCCGATTCTCTATCTTCATCCTTCTTCACTATCGTCTATCCAAAGCAATGTGTGTCAGTGGAGGCGTATGACGAGCCTTCTCATGGTCGCGGTGACCCCCCACGAATCTCCGTTCGGGTTCAAAGCCCGGCCCGGCCGACAATGCGATCCGAACTTTTAACCGTAGTGGGCCCGGAGGGTCGGAGGGGGTTTCATAGTGTATTTGTTAGACAGTGTAGCTACTGTATCACGCAAAAACTGTAGGAGTCGCGAGCTAGGCCCAGGTGGTACGTGGGAGAGGTGCGTTCAAGCCGTCCAAACAGTTTTCGGAGCAGTTTCAAAACGAAAATTACCAGGGACGCAGGCTTTGGGGGCTCGCTTGGTCGATAGACAGGTCCATTCACGAATTATATATATTGGTATATCCATAACTTAAGTCTATTCGTATCTACGGGCTATGTCTTCCAATCGCAGCTGCAGCAGCTGAGCATGAGTGTCGTACTGACACATAAATTTGTGAGCGCGTGCGCCCGACAGGGGCTGGTAGCGGGTCCGTGCGAGCCGCGTTTTGTAAGCGAAAAGCCACGGTTGATTTGTAAGCAAATGGGCGTGAGGCGTTCGAGCGGTGGACCAGCAGTGAAAGCACAACTGAACGCGGTGTGGAAAACCAACTGTAGTTGCTACAATCATATGTAACATTGCAGTCTCCATGTGCATGAGAAGTTACGGAGAGAGAGAGCGACGAATGGACGACCTGTAGGGGATTTTCGGGAAATGGAAGGATTTGTAAGCAACCTTGTCGACTCTGAGAAATGCGCCGTCAACGGTGTTGGAACTCAATAAATTTAGAGACAGGCATATGTAACGTCGCGCTGGCGATGCACACTTGAAGTTATGGAGGGATGCAGGATCGCATGCACGACCCACGGCGAATCTTTGGAACGTCTCCCGCCATTTCTCGAATTTGATTTCGCCTTTTCATTTCGTGATTTCTCAGCCCTGTGGGCGATTAAATGCGAGCTCCGCTCGCAAAAACAGGACTCAAAACAAACAACAATTTCTTTTTGCAATATATTATACTTCCATCTCCTTCGGAAAGATAAACGCCGACCATTGGGACTCTGCGAGAGTGCGAAAGGCCGTATAGTGTTGGAGAGCGACCTGCCGGAAGTCCACAGATTCCATACCCTCGCTCAAACGACGGCTATTGGATGCCACGACACATTCCTTCACCACTTTAGGATTTGTCGGATATTCTGCTATAGCAACAGCTTGGCTTAGTGCCGATCATGGTGATGCATGGAATAGTCATGGTGTCAAGCTCAGGTTGACCCAGTCGGGCTCGCGTACGATTATTGTACTGAAATGTGGCGATGGCCTCAGCGATGACTTGAGCCTCGGGGTCGCGAGCACTGACAATGGTTTTATCTTCTTGGACTACTAGAAGGATGGTTGACGAGCCATGAATGAGGGTCACACCTGTTTGCGCTGATCGATTTGGGTCACCACTGATGAGTAGCGGAATGGCGTAACGAGATCGAAGGAGACCGCGCCTCTCATATCCAAGAACAGTAAGATCTCCCTCGCGAAGTCGTCGATGGCGGACTCTTGGCCTGCATTCGCCGTCGACGCTAGGTCCTAGTATTGAAGAAGACGGAACGTTTCATCTTTGAGACCCTGCGTACTGAGGGTACCAGATACTAGGTCGGGGTCGAGGTCGTTTAGACTTGCGACTGGTGGGAGAGGAATGCCGTAGAAGTTGTGTGGGCTTTGGGAGGATACTCTGATGTTGTAGGCCAGCAGGTCATTCGTCGTCCAATCGCTGCCAGACTTGGGAGATCGGATGAGGTGTGCCATAATTTATGCGTGTAGTGGTTACGAATGTCGCTGAAAGACAGCCTTTGCAACTAGGTTCATCAGGGCTGCATGCAGCACAGGGAGTAAAACTTAGGAGGACACGTAGCGACGGATAACCCACGTGCGTGGTATGTTTGTGTCCAACAATCGTCAAAGCTCCCACGCCACTCACTCACCGCCCGGCCTGCTAACAGAGACTCGCTCTTGCGTGCCTCCAACCTCTCTCTTCCTCCTCACTTACAGTTCTTACTCCATTGTAACGCTTCACTCGTCTTTTTTACTTCACCTCTTGTTGAGTTCTTAATAAGCAGTATGATGTAATGTATGTTGTAAGACTGCTCCAGCTCTGCTTGCATAACAAAATAACGTTCCCCGTACACTTAATGCAGATGGCACGCGCAAACGACAAGGCCACGCAACGATGGGGTCGCAATGAAGATAAACGTACTGTCCCGCTAATCATTATCCGGTTGTAGTGAGGGAGAACAGAATTCATAAGGATTTTGGTTTCCGTCACGCACAATCCGGCTGACTTGAAGCCTTGAAGTAGTTGTAGATTTGGCGCCGCGCAGGCACCAAGCGTCTCACTAAACTGCATTGCGCCACCCACACCACGACTCCGAGTTCGCCACCTCGATGACTGCAGAGCATCATTCACACCACTTTCCACCTACGTGATGGCACACCCCCGCCATGTAGACGATGTTGAGTCATAGCCGCAGTGCAAGCCGCAGAAGGGATCATCACATGTGATATAATGGCGTAAGAAAGGGAAGCATTGAACGGGAACTTACGGAGAGTGTACGTGCAGGGAGGGCAGCAGCAGGTGGAAGTTCATGTCATAGTCATGAATCGATTGTCTTTACGCCATCTCAGCTCTCCTTCGAACGCCCTTCAGCAGGACGCGCTGGATCTCATAAACTTGTCCTATGATACTTTTCCGCTAATTTAACTCGGGCGCTGCGGTGCAAACTGTGTCTGGGAGATTAGAGGTATTTGCCCATGGGGGTTCCAAGAGTAACGGATGTCTCAAGTAACGACAACTTGGACAACGCAACACGGCTCGCTCTGAGCGGTTCAGAAACGGTTTGTATGTCATATATGGTCATGGTATGCTATCGAGCCGAGCAGTGCACTAGAGGTGGATAGCAAGAGCAAGATAGCATTGAGTATTCGTAGTACAGAGTGTTTAAAGAAAGCAACGTTATCAGTCCTGTTCCTACTATCTCACCCAGCGGTGGACAGCTACGGCGGTATCAGAACGCCGACGAGCGGCATGGAACAGCTCTACGGATTCATGTATGGGTGAGTACAGCTGAAGACCCTCCACAAAAAGATCGCGCAACCGAGGAAACACTTGTGTGAGACTGTCACCAGTAAACTCTCGCATCGCCCGCAAGACGAGTGACTGGAGTGCCCGCGTTTCCTTAGATAGACGGAGCGTCTTCACAACGCTAAATGGTCGAAAAAGCGCTAACCACTGGGTGGCATCGATAGCGTCTTGCCAACGGGGCTGTGAACTTTCGTTCTCGTGGAGGTCGAGTTGCTCCACGCTGGAGACAAGACGGAAGAGTCGGCTACACAAGCGTGCTAGCAACGAAACTTGCCAGACAAGCTCGTTGCATGGGATCCGCAAAATAAGGCCAACTACCTTCCCTGGCGAACAAAATGTGAGCATGACGTCGTGACCTCCAAAGACCATCTCCGCTTGATTCGATGACCCGAGCATCTCGGACTGGTTGACGAACTGTACGAGTTGCGGGAGGTGAAAATGAGCTGATCAAAAAGCGTTATGTCGACGTAGTGAAGTAAAGGGGCATGGACTTGGCCTATAAGGTCTTCCAAGTACTCGCTGATGCCTCGAAACCAAAATTGTGTCAGAGAGGGGAGGACGACGCGTTTGGGTGGACTTGGACATGGAAATCGGGTTTGACTGACAGGAGATTTTGGGGATCGGAATTCGATGGAGAGCTCTTGGAGGTGAATCAGCGCTGACAGGCCCGCGACCATTGCCATTGGCGAAACATGACCATTCATCGGGATGTCCCAAAGCCGTAGCTCGACAAGGTCCCTGGATGATAAAAACATATGGGGAAAGGTTGGGAATGGAATGCCATGCAACCGGGCGATGTGCAGACGTGAGGCAGCTCCACCCAAGAAGTCAAGGGGTAGGGGCCGTGCCATAGCATCATGCGACCCGAACTCTAGAAATGTCAATGCGGGGAATTGCTTTTGCGTCGCTGCAGCGAACCTTTCCAACTGAGAACTTGTTAGATCACCGAGCCGAATCTCGCGTATGCGATCATGGTGCTTGAGTGCAGCAAGGACGTTAGAAATAGAGCGTTTCGGTCTCGGATTGTGCGAATAATTGATGATGATAGGAATGGGTGGCCAAATATCCAACATCTCCCTCGTACGCGTCCGTGGTGTACAGACAAGTCGCAGGTCCAAATGCCGAGGTGATGCAAATGCGAGGTGTCGCCATCTTCGACATACGTGCACTAGTTTTTCCCACTCCCACGTAACGTCAAATTTGCGCATCCCTCCTAGCCTACAGCAATGAAATATTTCGAAAAGGACATCATCCGGGAGTATGTCGATTGTTACATGATCTGTACCACACCGGTCAGTGGTCATTGTTGAAATGCTCGATGGGATATATGTTGACCTCGTAGTTGTTCGCCTGATTCCTTCAAGTGACGTGGATTATGCTTTCTCATAGTTGAGCTATATATCGGAATTGAAGGGCCACTACGATGTGAAAATCGGGCATTTTGAAGGGAAAATAGGGAGATCAGGTGGTCGATGGATGATTGGGAGAACACGCGACCATCTCGACGGTGCCTGTGTGACCTGATCAGCTGCTTCAACAATAGGTCCAGTAGAATTCTCAAAGCGCACCGTTTCAGTTGAGAGCTCATCGATGACGCCTATGAGGACTCAGTGTTGGCTGAGGTTTGAAGTGGCGGGTGGGAGTTACAAACCCACCGTAGAGCCGCAGAACACACGGCATCGAAGCAGTGAAGATTAGACATCATCTGATGGGGATGTGCAAAGAGCTAGAGCCTGACACGAAATGCAATGGATTCATCCACTCCCTTCCTCCATAAAATGTTCATGTAGAATCAAAGTAGTGGATATCTACACTATGCTCATCGGAGCCTTTTGGTTTTTGCCACGTTGCTAGTTGACCTCAGCTGGTCTGTGCGTATTCTCAAAATATATTCTCAAAATATACAAATCACAGCCAGACCGTCAGCCGCTGAGTGCTGGGTCATGGAGCATACAGAGCGGAGAAGGGAACTCGCCGCTCATTGAGCATTCCAGCCCAACTCCATGAAGTGCAGTGGTTCATAGAGTTGGCTGCACTGGCAGGGCTAACTTGCTTGGCGCCACATCGCATCTCGCTAAGCGCCACTGTAGACTCCTTGCATTGCACCACACCACGACTCCGAGTCAGAGCGATCGATCTCAATTCTTGTGCCCACTGTGGTGTGGTTTTGTGTGGTTTTTTTCCCCAACGTACCTATTTAATTCTGCTAGTTCGTTTGCCACACCTCGCAGAGCGGGAGGAAATCACTGGAGATTGTCTCTCGACGCTACCAGTGCGTCGGGCTGCAGTAAAAGAAGGTAACGCAACTAGCCATGAAAAACCCCTGAACGACTTTCGCCATGATCTCTGTATCTGCGTTCTTTCTTCTCATCTGTATATTATAAGGAAAGACGGGCGAATCGCGTCGTTCTTCTCGACGTCACGATCAAGTCTCATATTAATGAGCATGTTGACATCCACTCACATTATATACTGTAATCGGCATAAGTAAATGACCTCTCTAGCTACTTTCACGTACCAACACATTCATCATAGTTCAAGTCCCCTCCAGGTTCACCAATTACTGCATCAAACCCCTGTGGCGGCTGTAGAGGTTTGGAATGTAAATCCAGGGAAACACTACACGGAATCCAGGTACCGCACCTGCATCAGGCTTGTGTCCGTCCTTGTGAGCCTGATCACCCTCCCCATCACAACATCGTTAAGAAGCACTGCCTTGTATGGAGACGCGCTCCCAGAGGAGTAGTCGTTGGCCTGCAGATATCACTGCCACATTCCCACCCAAATACATAATACAAACTGACCTTAGATGAGGTCGCGGACGTATAGATACCCGCTCCGAATCGGCCAAAGTTTGTGCGCTGGCCCGCCCTGGCAAGTTGGAAGGAGGTCTGTAGAACGAAGACGTGTAAGTACCACAAGGAGCTAGTGGCACGTAAAAGTAGCACTTGAATAATCCTGCAAATGTTACAAGTACTCAGCCTGCAAAGTGCACTCTCGGAGGAATTGTCCCCTAAGCAGCATTCCCGAATGGTGCCATGAAAGCGGCGACGCGTATTTCCACCAGGGATGCCTCTGCTTTGCTCCACGCCCCGTCTGGCGTGCTGGAAGTCAGTCGTGTGCACGAGCATACTAATGCGCTCAAACTCACTGATAGCTGGAGAATCTGTCAAGAACAGATTGATCCGCGTAGATCTTCCAAAGCTACGCATACACCCTATTAGACGAATGAACGTCACCATGAAAGAGAATGCCCCAGCCTTGATCACGTCTGGCACTCGGGTCGGGTGCTTCCACTGGCCAGTGAACTGCTGCACCACTGCAATAGTGCCTCTTTTGCTCTGAACGACTAGTGAACTTCCACTGCAACCCACCTTCTTGGTGTAACGCACTTCCATTGGGAATTTCTAGGATTATAGGTGCTAATTAAAGGCAATGATAATGATAAGCCAAGTCATGGTGAGGCTCTCCAATACTTGGTCAACTAACCTCCAGTGAGCGCACGTAACATGCCAGAAACCCATGAAGAAACTTCAATGTCGCCTTGCTCCCTGTCCCCCCTAATTATTAGTGCCTCATACAACTTTAGTGACCTGTCTATGAGGGATTATTTTGGATAAGCCTTGCGAAAAGACCACATACAAGACAGCCGTCGGCTATGCCATTTTGAACAGTCACACTGGCAGTTGCCTGTCCAAGTGCGGTCCTTGTGTACTATTCACTCGAGAGACACACCTTCCCTGCCGGTGGTCAGTGGTATTTCTGTCCGCACCGACATCACTTTTGTCGAGTCAGCACTGCACAGCAGATCGAACTTAGGCTCTTCTGCGCACCATTGTCTGCAAAAACGTGCTAGGGGGCGGTGAGTACATGGCCAGAGCAGACTTGAAGAAGGATACTTACATTGGCCAGTCACGGGGTTCGCATTGCAGTTCTTTCAAGTTGCCCTCCGCGTCAGTAGGGGTGTTAGATGCTCAGAGTACCAGACATGTTGTCTTACACTGCACATGCGCGATTGCGATCTACGACCTCGGGCCATCGCAGAGTGGTGAGTGTTTTCGTTGGACCCTGCTGAGTGTCAGAACTCAGGGTGGTCAATTCACTCGGAATCGATTGTCTTTGGCGCATCCCATCACGTGGCAACTTCACCTGGCTCTGGATATCGTCAGAGGATGATTTGCGTACACTAATATCAGTAGCTCCGAAAAGCATGCAATTGCTCTGCTCTCGCAATCACACGAGTGTTTCACTGAACTTGCTATGTCCCCAATCACAACTCTCAATCCCCCAGGGCCGGCCTCGATTGCTTGCCATCCCCGCGAGGTGTGTCATGACGTAAGCCATTCCAACTCTTCCACCTCAGTCATCATGCTCCCCTTCCGCTTACTTCGCAACGTCAATCCTGCGACCCGCCCGCATATATCACGCTTACAGCGCCTTTCTCTTTCCCCCTCCTTATTGCACTCTCGTGTACCCTCGGCAGTGCGACACAACTCTACTCGCGTGCCACCCGCCTTAGACCCCGGCCCGACGCCCTCTACGGACACTCACAGGGCAAGATCTGATGGAGCTGAACCCAGATTGTCTTTGACCTTTACGTGCGCAGCCGGGACTTGTACCACACGATCGACCCACCAGTTCACTAAGCGTGCATACGAGAAAGGTATCGTACTGATCGAATGTCCAGGTTGTAAGACAAGGTACGTGTCGCATGCGAATGCGGCAGTTATATATCACAAGCCCGCAGCATTCCTGACCATCCCGCAGGCACCTGATAGCTGACAATCTTGGATGGTTCAAAGAGTCAACAGAAGATGGTAAATTGCGCAACGTGGAAGATCTCCTCCGTACCCGAGGGGAAGCTGTCCGTCGTGGGCGGTTAAATCCAGATGGTTCAATCGAGGTGAATGAATGATTTTAGTCGGTATATACAGTACATGATAATACGGCTATGAGGATGTGGCTTGTGTGGCCGGATCCTCATCTGCTTTGGGGATGATGTTATGCTTCTCCAAGAGCTCTTCGAGCTCTCCAGATTGATGCACTGTCACAAGTAAATATTAGTATGCAGTTTACGAACGAATAATCTCCACTTACTCCCAAGGACGATGTCGCATCCCCAATGAATTCAGAGTTGACGTATAGCTGTGGAACTGTTGGCCACTCTCTTTGACAAAGTGAGGAAATGAGCACATGAGTATACGACAGAGAGGGGGTACGCACGAGAACTCCTTAATCCCACTCCTCAACTCAGAATCCTCCAGTACATTATAAGTCCGCATCCTCTCGGGTGGGACATTATGTAGATCCAAGACTTGTATAACGGCACGAGAGAAACCACATTGCGGCAGCTCCGGCGTGCCCTTCATAAAGAGGACGAGGGGCGAAGCATCAATGGCCTTTTGGATTTGCGCGCGTGCTTCGGAAGAAAGCAGTCGACGTAAGACAGCCGACGTGGCTGCGGGTGAGCTGCGAGTCAAGGGTGCAAGCTGGGAAGAACATGAGCACACATAAGCAGAGGAATTCTTTCACGCACAGAAAGCCTAGAGATAGCTCTGAACATGACCGCCGTTCGGACAGTGCATTGTGAGATGTGGCTTGACACGCTTTTCAGCTCCGCCTAAAAGCGGTCACGTCCATAACTCAGCTTGAAGCACGCACGCGTCTTGCGCGACTCTGGCCTGGTCTCTCCCATATACTGTATCACTGCATTCTCGACGTGTATATCCCAACCAATGACAGATCGCGCACGCAGAGAGCGCCAGGCAAAGTCAGATAAATTTGCCGCGCTTAAGTTGGCACGACAAGGTGGTCGGCGAGAGTGGAAGGTCCGTAACCGTCGTATACGCGTTGGCTCACGACGCTCAGACACTACTGGCTCCTCCTTTTGAAATATCAGGGAGAGGAGGCAGAGATATATGACGAGGTTACGGAGGACCAATACAAGAGCGTCGTTCAAGGTCGTTTAGCCAAAGACGATTTCGTCGTTGACGATGGCGTCGGGGACTATCTTGACAATGGCATGGACGACTGGGGAAATGGTGAAGCGCAAAACGACTCAGAGGACGAGGCAGTGTACAGAGCTGGTGCGCCACGCTACAGCTCTCGTTTATCCCTCTGAATTGACAATTTCCCGACGTCCAAAGCTAAGCCGAGCAAAGTCAAGACCAAGGCACAGACCAGAAGCAAGGCACCACCTCCCGCGACGACTTCACTCAGTGCTTATCGTCCGGCGGTGTCGGCCGAGCAGGAGGATGCTTTCATGTCGGGGCTTCTCGGAGACTGGGATATTCCCCATGCCCTGGCTACTTCCAAGGCAAATTCTCGACTGGGAAAGCGGAAGCCCTCCCCAGATTATTCCTATGATGATCATTCTTCATCCCCTGGGCCTTCTACAGGCAAAAGGGCTGAGTACGCTCGCAATGACCGATATAGTCATCGCGACCCGTTCAAGGACACTTCCTCGGACGGACCGCCCTCAGACGGCTTTGATATCGGGGCGGACTTATCCTCGGACGACGGTCTAGTCACAAGTCCAAAGAAAAGGGTTAGGACGCAAGCCAAGGGGATCGCGCCTGCAATTAAGAAGATGGGTGCCATGGAGGTGACTGGGCATCCGGGTGCTCATGAAGATGACTATCACCACTTATTCGACGATATCCCTGTCCATGACTTGATGGAAATCGAGGAGAAACTTGCCCTGCCAATCAAGGCGGAGCTGGTGGACGAGGAATTGCCAAAGGTTACACGAAATGGCGCCGCCGTAAAGAAAGAGGAGAATCCGTCCTGGCTTTCTGTCTACGACTCGCTAACCGTGAAACCTGATGAGAACTTTGGAAAGCTGGGCAATGCAGCTGCGGTGTCTTCGTCCTCTGCACATGCTTCTACGATTTCAGCTCTCGAGGACGACGGCTCTTTTCGCTTCTTCTGGCTTGATTACCTTGAACATGAGGGCGTTCTCTATTTTGTCGGGAAGACACTCGACAAGAAAACTAACTCCTACGTTTCTTGCTGTGTGACCGTAGCGAATCTGCAGCGTAACCTGTTTGTTCTCCCGCGACCGTGCCAACTTGATGAGGAAGGTTTTGAGACAGACCTCGTCCCGGACATGCCAGCTGTATGGAAAGATTTTGACCAGGTCCGGAAGAAGGCTGGGATAAAGGGCTGGAAAGCGAAATTCGTGAAGCGAAGATATGCATTTGACGAACCTGATGTGCCTCGGGAGGAGACGCAGTGGTTGAAAGTTGTCTACGGGTTTGAGGGTACGACCTCCCGTTTTGTCAGAGTTTTTATGCTCAACGGACACTTAACATTCAGAGCCCCAAATTCCCGCAAATGTCTCTAGCCCAACCTTTTCTCGAATATTCGGAACCAATACAAGCGCGTTTGAACTCCTCGTCCTGAAGCGCAAGATTATGGGATCTTGTTGGCTCCAGATAAAGAAGCCTCAAGTCGAATACAAAGGGGTACGTTCCTCAAAAATGAAGATTGTGGGCGCTTGTTCAGGTCTTCGCGTAGGTCTCCTGGTGCAAGTTTGAGGTGACTGTCACGGACCCAAAAGATATCAATCCATTTGCGGAGACGGACCCTAACGCCCCGAGGGACATTCCGCCCCTCACGATCGCGAGTCTAAGCATTCGCACCATTGTCAACCATCAGGATAATATCCGAGAGATTGTTTGCGCAACAGCGAGGATATGGTCGAACAGTACGTGAACTACGAGTCCGATCAAAGGTTAACTTTTCCATCATCTCTGATAGCTCAAATCGATGACCCGACACCCCCGGAGGCTCTACCATGCATGGTACATACCCTTGTTCGACCATTGGGGCGCTTTCCCCCCGGTTTTGAAGCAAACGTGAAGTCCAAGGCGAAAGGTTGATCTCGCCAATGAATAACGAACGGATGCTCCTCAACAGCCTCTTGGGTTTGTGGTACTTCTGCAACTTGTCATTCTTACTAATGCGATATTCCCAGTAACGCTACACAAGGCGGATCCTGATATCCTTGTCGGACACGACTTCCTTGGCGTTTCTTTGGACGTTCTCCTGCACAGAATGAGAGACCTGAAAGCGGACCATTGGTCCCGCATCGGTCGCTTCCGACGTTCCAAATGGCCGGGAATCGGTCGGCAGGGAACGAATCTGCGCTTTTTGAACGGCCGTTTACTTTGCGATCTTACTTCGGATGGCGCCAAGAGTATGATCTCCTCGACCACATGGTCCTTGACGGAGATGTGTGCTACGCACCTCAAGAATGTCAGACAAGACATAGACACTGAAGACACTCCGAGCTATTTCGACGACAGCGTTAGCACGCCAGACCGGCTGCTCACATTCGTGCAGCTTTGCGAACTAGATGCACATTATCAAATGGCTATCGCCGCGAAAGTGCAAATTTTGCCCTTGACGCGTCAACTTACCAACCTGGCTGGCAACTCTTGGTGCGTAATACCTCTACGGATGTTATCAATGGCGCTCAGACCGCCCGTTACAGGAACAAGACCTTGAATGGCGGGCGCGCGGAACGCAACGAATATATCCTTCTGCATGAGTTCCATCGTTTGAAGTACATCTGTCCAGACAAACATTGGGGAAAGAAGGCGGCCCCCGTAAAAATTGTGCAAGAAGAGGATGGTGAGGGCGGCGAAACAAAGACGTCCAAGGGTAAAAGAGACAAGTACAAGGGTGGTCTAGTATTCGAACCCAAGCGTGGATTATGGGATAAGTTTATTCTGGTCATGGATTTCAATTCCTTGTATCCCAGTATCATCCAGGAGTACAACATCGACTTCACCACTGTGGACAGGCAGGATTCTGACGTGCGTTTGTGCATACATAAGGCTATTCTATCGACTAAGCACATCCTTTAGGACGATAAAATCCCTGAACCACCAGCCTCAGGGACACCGCAAGGGGTTCTGCCTCGTCTCATTGCCACTTTAGTTAGCCGGCGGCGGCAAGTAAAGGCACTCATGAAGGATCGATCGCTCTCACCTGCGAAGTTGCTGCAAGTGTGTCACATCCCTTTCTGGGTTTGATTCTGTCCCTCACGGCCGTGGTCTAGTATGATATCAAGCAGCAAGCGCTCAAACTTACCGCCAATTCTATGTATGGCTGCCTTGGCTTTGAATACTCGCGCTTCTACGCCAAACCGCTAGCAGCTTTGACTACGTTCAAAGGTCGCGAAATTTTGACCCACACCCGCGAGTTAGCAGAAAGCCTACGGCTCGATGTGAGACAATAGCACTCGCCCTTGTACGTTGCTGACTTGGTCGTAGGTCATCTACGGAGACACCGATTCTGTCTTCGTCAACTCTAATGTCACGGAGCTTTCGGACGCCCTAAAAATCTCTGCAGAGTTGAAGAAGGCCGTTAATGATCGTTACAAGCTTCTCGAAATCGACCTTGACGGTGTCTTCCAACGGCTGCTTCTGCTCCAGAAGAAAAAATATGCTGCCGTCAAGGTCGAAGATGGCTTCAGGACATCGACGGAGGTCAAAGGCCTTGATATGAAGCGCCGCGAATATTGTGCACTGTCAAAGACGGTCTCACAGTACGTGCTAGATCGGATCCTTTCTGGCGAAGCCACGGAGATCGTTGTCGAGCGCATCCATGAGTATCTCACGACCATCGGTGAGGATGTGCGTGGTGGTAAGATCAAGCTCGAGGAGTTCATTATTCACAAGCGACTGGGCAAAAACCCTGAAGATTACCCTGACGCAAAAAGCCAGCCTCACGTGCAAGTCGCGCTCAGAATGAAGGCACGCAACGTTGCCGTACGATCGGGTGATGTCATTCCATACATCTTCTGTGCTGGCGAGGGGGACGAAACGGGAAATAGTGCGCAGGCAGAGCGGGCAAGACATCCGGATGAACATCGCAAGGCCAGTTCGGCGATCCAGACCGGTGAATACTCCCTATCATTCGATCGCATGCCCTCGTCTTTCTTATCCAAAGTGCGCTTCCTGCAGATTACGAGTACTACCTTGCACATCAGATTCTGCCCCCAATTGAGCGTCTTTGTGATCCGATCGAAGGGACTGACCGGGCTCGTCTTGCTGAATGTTTGGGTATGTGTCTCTTCCCCCGCATGCTATGGGGGCTCCTTTTCAACAACGATGCAAGGTCTCGACCCCGGGCGCTACCGATCCACGACCGCTACTGAGGCTGAAGACCGTCGGTTCAGTGCGCTCGACTCGCAGATACCTGACAGCGAGCGTTACAAATACGTGGCGCCATTCGTTGTGTGTTGCCGCGCCTGCGGATGCAATGTCGGCTTTGCCCCTGTGGCAGATAGAGTCGTGCGTTTGTTTCCATGCACAATCTATGCTCTTGGATCTTCACGCCCCCCCCCTCCCTCAGGAGTCTTTGGTCAAGGCCAAAGGGGTCACGTGTCCCATGTGCCATAAAAATTTTGGGACGGCGAGCTTGCAAATCCAGCTGGAATGTCAGATCCGGCAGTATATTCAAAGATATTACGAGGGCTGGACCGTCTGTGACGATCCGACTTGTTGGAATCGCGCACGTATGATGAGTGTGTATGGGCGAAGATGTCTGAAGGACGAGTGCCGTGGATCAGTCTCGTTTGAGGTGGGCTCCGCGTCCTGTCTTTGGGTAATTTAGAAGGTGGACCTGATGGCTCGTATCCAGTATTCGGACGCAATGCTTTACAAACAGCTGCGCTATTTCCTATACCTCTTCGATGTCGAGAAAGGGAGAGCATCCAATCCAGGTATGTAACGTTCGCCCTGATATTAAATCCTGACGAACGGGATTTTAAAAAACATTTAGATGAGATGCTTATGTTGGAGGCGAACCACGGCGACTTTCTTTGGAGAATGCGGCAGACCGTCGAGAAATACCTAGAATACAACGGTCGGAGGTGGGTGGAGATGGGCAACCTCTTTTCTTTCATGAAACTATGAGTTTGTACAGTGATCCACCCCCACTTGCGTCAATCGTACATAACACACTTCATACAGGATGGTACCACACATAGTTGAACCTCTCTGAGCTATCCACAACAGTCCACCACTGTACTTATGAGGTAGGAGTGCATGCCATGTGTAATTGAATTGTTTAAGCCCCAATTACACAGAGATCAACTATATATTACCCTTTGTAATGCTTTCCAAACAATGATCTATTCACATCAGGGAGAAGTGTTGTGCCAGTAGGATGCCGGAGGAGAGCATGGTTTCATGTGCTTATCTTATCTTATCAACTACAAAATCTTAATGTAGAGCAACTTGGAGAACCGATCACCAGTGAATGAGACCAAAATTGACCAAATCAATGTCAAACAAGGTAGTGAAAGGTGGAAGAGATGGGGATGAGGGAGTCCCATGAGGATGGAACGGGAGCGTGAGTACAGTGTAGCCGAGGGCTGACCGGGGCGATAAGACATCACTGATGTTTACATAATCTACTATACCACTTTTTTGGTGGTCCCGTGATAACACCTCAAACAAGATTTTAATGTAGCGCATAGATGGTCTGCATTTTTGTTGTAGGTACACTTTAAGCACCACCAAAGATGTGGGTACTGTCTGATCTGATACAAGCATTGTTTAAATAACTGGGAGTCAACTTAAGTTTGCTGACGCAAGTGGGGGTGAATCACTGTTATGTCTTGACTTTGTCTGTAGTTTGGGCGAGGGCATTTGTACGTGTATCCACTGTCAAGTCACAATGATACCTCACAGCAGTAAAAACACGCTCATTTTTCAGCTGCTAGTCTTCTGACTTGAAAGGTAATTTATCTGCAGTGGTTGTGTAACTTCGGCGATGATACACAAGGGGTAGGGTCCGAATGTCACTATCGTCTCTTGCACCTGCAGCCCGAGGCACGTCCTCGACACGCATCACTTGGGCAATGAATAACTCTGATCCAACATCACCATCACCAGTATCACAACGATTCCGCGTTCCCTCCGCTTTGTGCGTCAGCTTGTCCCCCAATGCGGCCAGGTCATTCAATGGCCATGGGGCACCTACAACTCTGCAAGACAGCGCGCCGAGGCAACCATGTAGCATGGGAAGACCATCATGGGAGAGAGACCATTGGATATCAGGGTCCTCAAATGGGCGTGGGTGAAGGTCTGGGCGTGAGAATAGGGCAGCAGCATGTATTTGAGGCGCGGCGAGGAGGTTGATGACCATGTGAGCGGATGAGGAAGGGGGCGCCACTGCCGAGGAAAGACTGGCGAGGGAGGTGGCCATACGCGACGGTACGCGCAGCGAGAATGCGACGAGATGATGTGGCGCCATTGAGATGGATGTGAACGAGGACAGCGTTGCACCGTGGAATGTCGACGGCTTGGATGACGATAATGATGATGTCGGCGCGGAGGTCGATGTGGATGACGTGGGTGGTGTCAGTGCGTGATTGGGCATGAACGATGTCACGACGGCCACGGGCTGCGCCGTCTCACGGAGAAGCGCGCGTATTTGTTGGGAGAGCCCGCGTACATTGCTGTCGTTGCTGGCGAGATCAGAGGAAGACCAACGTTTTACGGTTGCGAGCGCGAGTGCGGAACGAGACATGACGGATTCCCAAAACAAACGGAGAACAACTTGCTCAGGTTGTTTGTACTTATTAGCATCAAAGCCGGCAGAGCATAGGGTAGATAAGATAAGATCTACTACAATCATCCACACCACTTGAGGCCAGTGTGAGTTGGCTGTAAAATGTTGCCTTATTCCAAGATTGCGTGTGACCCTAGAAACCAGTGGTGTCGCTGCAATTGTCACTACTCAGATACGCATGCCTCGGAAAAATCTAACAAAAGATCCAGATGTCGTCCATGTACGTATTGTCGTTGCTTCTCATGGGGTACAAAACCTGAAGGGTCACGTAAGCGTTTACTTTCCTCGGGGTATGGCAACCGCGTTGTTCACCCAACAGGTGTTCGCCGCATTGAGATGGTGGAGAGACATGCTCGTGTGGCGTGTCGATGAATGAGATGATCGACCGCTTCACCCCCATCCCTTGTGTCACGTGATTCCGGTTCAACCGCTTTTGGCTGGCCTTGGTCGGTCGTGGTCGTTGTAATCGTTTAATTGTTGATTGTTGTAAGCTCTCCGCACGACCTTTTACGACTTGCGCCACGACCAAGTCATGTTTTCCCCCTTCACATTCACCGTGTCTGTACCCGGTATCATAAACCCCTTTAGCAAGCCTCCATATCCGTCAAGTGGTACCACCATGACGAGCAGTCTCCAAGAAGAGCGATGGGTCCCAGGAGATCGCCCTCATCCGTCCTCTCTGCCACCACCCGTACCTCTTGCTCGGAAAAGAGGGTGGCAGCCTTCTAGCCCAGAGCCAAGTCCCGCGGTCGCCGTTACGACGTCTACCAGTGGTCACCTCAACGTCCACCCTAGATACCGTGACTTCACCGTTACCCAAGAGACGAGGGAGGAGAATGAGGGAACGGAAATGCCAGCTGGTGAGTACTTCTGCATTGCTGGTTGTGCACACATTCTCTCGTTTCAAACTGCGTCTGTACATGGGCGTCATTTTAGCCGATAACGCGATAAGAATGCACGTGCCTTTGTACACCATGCTTTTTGCTCATGGCCACCATGGGCATGCGGTGTATGCTCTTCACTTTTATAAATAGTCTCACACTTCTCTGGGGAGCCCTCATTCTCATGTTCCTCTCCTTTCATGTCTGCATAGATCTTCCGCCTGCCAAGCGCCGGCGCACGCTTGCAGGCGCCATTTTTTCTGGTGCTGTCAATGCGGCCCTCATTGGGACCGCTGTTGGTCTCACCGTCTTTCGTCTGTACGTTTTTTTTATTCGCATGCCTGCAGGGACGAGCGTTGATATCAGTGTCAGATGGAGGGATCGGGGGAAAGCCCCCGAGCTGGAACCTCCACCGTATGAACAGGGAGACTGGGTCCCCTCTGGGGTATGTAGTTTCCCCATCCCCAGTATTCCGCCGTCTGAGTGCCCTTGGCGCAATAGCCAGAGGAAACTACTCCTGCCACCATCATTGCATCCCCCCCTAGGATTCAGAAATCGCGTAGCACTCCCAATACGATGCGGCGTGGCACGACTCGCCACCGGAGAGTGCGGACCCAAGTGAAAATACCCATGAGCCCTCCTCGGCTTAGCCGCAATCCGTCACCGCACCGTCCCACCAAGCTTGGATCCGATTCTATTAGTCAACCCGATGACCTTGAAGATAGGGTGCGCATTAGTTATCCATTTATGGCAATGCATTGATTACGGCTTGTTAGATGGACTGGATGGGTAGCCGTCTTTCTCGACTCATCGAAGATGGGAAAAAGGCACTCGGGAAAGAAGTTGTAGTGATGTCCGAGGCACAGGAGGACGAGGAGGACGACGGCAACGGAAACTGGGAGGAGGAAGTTGATCCTGACATCTCGGTTGGCGGAGTGTCGCGATCAAGTTCTATTCACCGCAGTCGCATTCAAGATCCGTGCACTACTACTGCTTTATCTGATCCATACCTCTCCCCGCCTTCTACCGCATCTCCGCACCGGCAACAATTCTCAACTAGTCATTTATCTCATTCCTGTTCTGCGATCTCAATTCCTGGACGCGCCCCCCACGGCCACCCTGACGACACCACGCGGTTATCTTCCAGCTTTCGCGAGGACGAGTACCAATGGCAAAGTCCTGAACTCCGGGAGAGCATGGAGCGCGCAAGGGCAGGATATATTCGGAACCGCCAATAACAATACGATTTGCATTGGGCATGTTTTTATAGACGTAATGGACGGATGGAAGCAAGGTTTGACCAAATTTTTTATACTGTTAGACCGTTCTGCGTAGTTATAATGATCTGCTGTGTTGGAAAGAGGTATCATTATCCACTCACTGTGTTTATACCATGTACACTGTTCGGAAGAATGCCAGTCATTCCCTCTCACTCTCACGGCTTGTAACGGTCCGTTTCCGTTGTGCGGTTACGCTAGCTGAGCGCGCGCGCTCGACGCTCCCGTGAACGGTGCTCCAGTAATCCATTTTCTTTCTTTTCCCATCACACCCAGGGTCGTCTGGAAGCTCTCACGATTTCAACTCACGCGCACTACTGAACATCTGAGTCACGTCCATGAGCACAATATCCGCACAGCTCAGGAACTTCAAGGAGCCTGATCGGGATGAGCTGTCCCTGCTCTTCTTCGCGATCCCGCCCACCCACGCCAAAGGAGTTGGCACGGGTCCGAACAATGCCGAAGATAGTCTCCATAAAATGGACATCAACGCTGTGCTGAGCCTTGCCGCTGAGGGTGCAGAAGACACGTACGTACGTACCCCCTAACTTCGATCATGCAGTCGCGTGCTGCTAACGGAGGGATTTAGGCCGGAAAGTTACATCTTATCCCACCGTATCTCGCATTTGCCAGCCTCGACAGGAAATCTGTCCGGTTCACGATCCCGCTATGCACCGTACGGAGAGTTGAACGATTGAGCGCTCGTGCTGGTGTCTATGCACTTAGCCTCTTATTGTGGCATGGTATGAAAATAGTATGTTTTCGCCCGCATCCTGGCCGCTTTTCTGTAACATGCCACGCTTTGGAAGGTTGTGCAATTGACCTCCCTCCGACCGGCCGCGGATCAGTTCTGTGCCCTCCTCAGCGTGGCGCTCAAGGCAGAATTACAAGCAGGCAAGATGAAGACTGTGAAACCGTTCTCCAAGACATGCTACTCTGAAAATCTTGTCCTGGACTCTTCTCCCGTCGCCGATAAAGAGCGAGAAGATGGAAGCTTGATTGACGGCGGTGAGAAAGCGGATGCACCCGCGTTTCACGGAGGATTAGGCTTGAAGTTCAAGTTTCCCGGAGACCCGAAGAAGTACGTGCCGTGCCTACTCCTGGGCATAGAACTCACACTACTAAAGGCTTCGAGAGGCGTCCAAGACCAAGTTATGGACGAACTATTTTAAGGGTAGGACATTGATCGCGTCGATTTATGTGACCCTAACCGGCAATAGCTCATGGCCGCCACCTCACCCTCATCCGCTATCCCCAGGCGACGCGCTTTGTTCAAGTCGGTCTTCCAAACCGCCTACGCGGGGAGATGTGGGAGACCCTTTCCGGTTCTATCCACCTCCGCTTCGCGAACCCCGGCCGGTATGAAGAGATCCTTGAGGAGAACAAGGGTCGTACCAGCACCAGCACCGAGGACATCGAGAAGGATCTTCATCGAAGTCTGCCGGAGTACTCTGCATACCAGTCTCACGACGGCATCGGCGCACTTCGGAGAGTCCTACAGGCATTCTCGTTCAACAGCCCAGAAACAGGATATTGCCAGGTGAGTCGCTGTGTGTCCTGAGCGTATACTTGACGCGTAATCTGTGTTAGGCGATGAACATACTAGCAGCTGCTATTCTGATGTAGGTTTGCTTCGCGTGTCTTTTCCGCTTTCTGACGTGATTGTAGTTATATGTCGGAGGAGCAGGCATTTTGGCTATTGGACGTAGTCTGCGATCGTCTATTGCCTGGATATTATAGGTACGATAGTCGCAGGCAGGTTCTTCCTCTTCAGTTCAACCGCTCCCGACAGTCCGTCTATGCATGGCACGCTTCTCGACCAAAGGGTGTTTGAGTCACTCGTAGAACGGTGTTTGCCTATTATCCACGACCATTTCCACGAAGTGGATGTGCAACTTTCGGTGGCCTCACTGCCTTGGTTCTTAAGTTTGTATGTGTCATCAATGCGCTGACCGGGGGTGCAACGCTGATGATTTGCGGATAGGTATATTAATAGCATGCCTATGATTTTTGCGTTTCGGGTGGTGGACTGCTTCTTCTGTATGGGACCGAAAGTCCTATTCCAGGTTGGGTGAGTGTAGTTGAACCCCAAGAAATTGCTCCGCTGACTTCAGACTTTGTAGGCTCGGTTCGTAGCTGACACTTGCTGAACTTGAGAATGACTCGGCTAATAATGCCTTTAAGCCATCTTGAAAATTAATGGCGAGAAGCTCTTGCAGATACAGGATGACGGGCAATTCATACAGTAAGTATCTTCCAGAGTCAGGCGCAGGTTGTTTCCGACAATTGTTACCCTAGCCTTATGCGTGACTACTTCAACTCTCTTGGTGATTCGGCACATCCCAACTCATCAGACCCTCGCGCTCGCGCGATTACAAAATTCCAGGAGCTGCTCCTTGTCTCCTTCCGCGAATTTGCCATTATCACTGATGAAACGATCTTTTCTGAGCGCAGGCGCTTCCGCAATGAGATAATATCCAGCATCGAGTCTTTCTCAAAGCGTTCCGCCATCCGCAATCTCAAGACGCTCGAGCGGTTTAGTAAAGAACAGGCCGGGTTCATCTATGATGCGCTTTTTAAGGCGGTGTGCATCGAGCCGCCGCCAGCGCCTGTAGTCGCGCCGATATCGCTGTTGACCACAAAGGACGCTGTCGAAGAGCGGCCTGACACGCGAATCGGGCTCAAGACATTCAAGATATTCTTGAGCGAGATCGCCACATGGGCCCGGGACGAGAAAATTGTTATGAATGGTTTCCAGGTATACCTACTACTCTTGTGGCGGACGTATTGTTAAGTTGGTCTGCCCTCAGCAACGAGTTGACCGCGAAGTGGCTGATCACGACCTCATTGATCGTCTGTTTGTGTTTTGGGACTACTCGTATCGAGGCGCATTGTCGTTCCAGGTGAGAGACAGTTCGGCCGTTCCGCATATGATCGTAATCCTTGATGTAGGATCTTGTCACTGGCCTTGATGGCATCATATTTAACGATCTCATGGACAACATCGAGTGGTTTTTTAACCTACATGACAGGAACAAAGACGGCTTCATGACCAAGGATGAAGTATTGACAGTTTCTGAGTCACTACTAGTACGTGAACTTTTCTATCAGATGGAGCATATTCCCTGATTCTGCCCAGTTCATCTTCCGGTTTGAGATCGGCGACGCGTACCTGGGTGCTGTCAGCCGCTTCATGTCTAATGCGTTTGAGTATGGTGACACCCTCCTACCTCGACCTGAAGGAGCAGACGCAGAGGACGGTGCAACACCTCAAATAGAGTCCAACCAACCCTATCTTAGTCTCGCTACGTTCCGCATGGTTATCCTCGCTGACGAAGTCCTTGAAGCTTTCTTCGAAACTGATCTTTCTGCGTCCTTTCGTCTCGAACCTGTTCCACTCATGGAGCTTCCCCCAGCTAACAACGGCTTCCTTGGCGGGCTATGGTCGAACATTGCCACAGACAACAACGTGAAGTTATTCCACAAACTCAGTGATGAAGTTGGAAAAACGATAGGGCGACACCAAGTTATCCACCGCCCATCCATCGGGCGGTACACATCTATCGAAGACACGCACCCGCGCGAGTCGTTGATCACACCGGCAATGCGCCACTCATCCTCCAAATCGAGTCTCAAATCGGGCAGCACCCCATCTACCACCGAGAGCACCTCCGCCTCCGTCTCGGCCGCTGGCACTACCACTGGCGGCAACATCCCGATCACAGCAGACGCGGGAAAGTCTCCTTTGGATCCGACTTCGCCGGCACCATTTGATCCGCTCGCGCAAGCGACGAACGTGGTGGCGAACGCGTTTTTGGAGAGGACGCCCTTTGCGATCGACGATGCGGGAGATGACGATGAGGAGGACGACGATGAGGAAGAGGAGGAGGAGGAGGAGGAGGACGTCCTCGATGAGGTGCGTTTTTGTTTTTGCAATCAAGCCTTTTTGCGTCTTGCCCTTTTTTTTTTGGGTCACTAAAGTGTATCCGTAGGTGGATGCTTTCCTCGAGGCCCATGACACTGGCGTCACGGATGCCGACAGGGAAGTCGCGAAAGGTCAGCAGCAAATCGTTTCTCGTATTGTTTTAATCGTTCACCCCCCGGGGGCCGTATTTAGATCTGCGCGCAGCAGAACCATTGTGAGACAGCAACGACGGATTATTTTTTTTTCTTTTCCCCTTGAGCTTCAGCAGTGCATATTTAGAACTGGTGTTTTCGTCGCATGCGTCGTCTTCGTGTTGTCTTTGCGCATTCAGTTACCAATATCCTTGTACCACCACCATTCTCATTTTACAGCAGCTAGGATTTTTTTACTCAGGAAACAACGTTTTGATAGATCTTTTGCGGGGGGGGGATGCTATTGATACAGAAGGCCATGAAAATTCATCCTGAACAATCCCGCAAAGCTGCACAGAAGAGGTACCCGATGATGTACAAGGTAGTGAAGTCAGTAAACTACGGAGCAGTACGAGGAGCACAGCTTAGGTCGATCCATGATCTACCCACACCTTGACCGTCAAATCGCTATCTATCGACCCTGACGCAATCATATTTTGTTGAGGATGGGTCTGCAAAAAAAAAAAAAAAAGCTCAGGACAGCCAAATTACCATAAGTACACTGTTAGCAGATCGCTCACTGCTACGGCTACTACAACGTCTAGAGATATACGGTCCACATTAGCGAGGGGAAACGGAGATAATAATAAAAAAGGAGAGATCTACCGTTATGGCCATCAAGGACCTGCATGACTTCCCGGCTCTGCAGGTCCCACAGATAGATTTTGCTGTCCTCGCTGCCCGACACGATCCACTTGCCGCCGGTGACGCTGAAGCAAGCGGCGATGCAGTACTTGGCGTTCTGGTGACCGACGTACGTCTTTAAGCAGCGCGACGTCTGGAAGTCCCACAGCCGAATGGCGCTGTCGTGGGCGGTGGAGAGTATGTATTTCGAGTTGGGCGAAAACTGCACGTGTTGGCTGGATGGGGGGGGTTTAAAAAAGTTTTTTTCCTTGGAGGTGAGCCGAGTGTCGGCGCGAGGGATGACGGCACATTCTCGTACGTACCAAATGGCGTTGTGCCCCTCGGCGAGGGTTTTAAGGCACTGAGCGGATGGTAAACTCCATATGCGACTGCGAGGGGGTCATGCCTGAGGAAAGAGGGTGATATACGTGTGTGCGACGCACATGAGGCCGTCAAGGGAGCACGATACGATCAGAGAGCCGTCCCTGTTGAAATGTACGGCGGTCACGTAGTCGAGATGGGCATTTAATGTTTTGGTGCATCTTCCTTGCGTAGAGGTTAGGACTCTAGTGGGCAGGCACACCAGTCTCAACGACTGTACGCACCTTTTGCCGCGTTCCATATCTTCACATCACCATCACAACCTCCAGATACAAGCTGCGTGCCCTCGGTGTTGTAGTTGACGCAGAATACGTAGCTTGTATGTCCTTTGAGAACTTTACGTGCTAGGCCCTTTCCACACGACGGTTGAGCACGGAAATAGTTTCATATACTTCACAGATGGCACACACGGAATCGACATCCCATATTCGAATGGTATGATCGTCGGATGCGGTCGCAAGGCACATGCTGTCCGGCGACCATGCGATATCAGACAAGCCCTTTGTATGCCCATTCAAATTACGGATGAGCTCCCCAGAGAACGGAGACCATATCTTAGCGATGTTGTCAGCAGCTTCCCAAAGATATGCACGGTGAGTGATTGGGTGCTCCATTGTTCGCGAAGCGAAGGGAGGACGTACCGCAGGAGGCCAGCAACGTTCCATCAGGGCTGAACTTGACGGAAGATATCGACATGGTATGTCCGCGGAGCGTGTGCTTGAGTTGATAGCGTGGTCGTGCACGCGTGTGCGCGTGTGGGTTCGTCGTGGGATTGGCAGGCGCGGATGGTGCAGGTATTGGTGCAGGTGCAACGACCTGTGGGGAATGGGGCTGCGTTGGAGGCGGGACCACCGCGTGCTGACTTTCGGGGATTTGGGGGTCATCTTCGGTGGTCTGGGAGGCAGCGTCATCTTCTGTAGACGAATCGTCTGTCGGGGCTTCACGAGACGGCGTCATATTCTCCGCGTGGTCGGATGGTCGATGGCGAGTAGAGAAATGTGATCCGCCAGCCTGGGCACGTGCCAGTGAAACTTCTAGCTCGCGCTCGCCATTGTTCTGCTCTTCGACTTTGCCATGCAGCTAAGAACGTTGGCCACGCAACAGCATGAGTGGAAGCTGTTCATCAGAGGTGGGCAAACTATTTGTCCTTCACCGCGGCACTCACACCTAACACATTTCAGATCTATTTTCTCCAAATACCGCCAAATTCGTCGCCGCAGCGGGTTCTGCCAAGTCAATTCCGCGTTTGATGGAGCTTCCTGAGGTACTAGCGAAGACCCAGTGGACTGTCTGACTCTCACACAATGAATATTATTTCAAGGTTGTCGTCACAGGTAAATTATCCATCGATATGCCGTCAAATTGCTGAGCGACAGGGCGAGCCAACGTTGGCAAGTCTACGCTACTGAATGCAGTAATGAAGCGGAAGGGACTGGTGGCATGCAGTAAGAAGCCTGTATGCGTGTGGCTCCGCCGCTCTCTCGCCAGCTCGACTAATGGGCCTTTTTTTCTAGGGTCGCACCCAAACGCTGACATTCTTCCGTGTGGGACCGAATCCAGGCAAGGTTATCCTTGTCGACGCGCCCGGTTACGGCAACCGCGGCCGTCCCGAATGGGGCCAACTGTTCGATCATTATCTCAAGACTCGGCGAGAGTAAGAAATGGTAGCTCGTGCGCTTCTTTGGGCTGACAGCCCGGCTTATGCATGCAGGCTCTGTCGTGTCTACGTTCTCCTGAATGCAAAGCACGGTCTAAATCAAGCAGACAAGCTCATGTTGCAAGACCTGGACAAACAGATTCAATCCGGCCACGCAAGTTGGACAATGCAAGCGATCATCACAAAGGCCGACCTTGGAACGTCGGACGCGGCCATAGAGAGTATCAACCGCTCCGTTTTTGAGAATGCTCCAACTTGTTTGCCCTCCATCGTCACCTCATCCCTCAAATCCAATGGGCTTGGGGTCAGTGACGTGAGAAATTCTATAGCCGAAGCCTGTAGCCTAGCACGTTCTCCCGCTAGTGGATATGGCTTGTCTATAACAGTCCACCCCTTTACGTGATTCTGGCTTTCATCCATCGATTCCATACCCACGGACGACATCTTCTCGTAATTTATTTTGAAACAATGTTTAGAAGAAGCTTCAATGAAGAAGGCCAACATCGAAAAGCAAAACCTCTGCCACAGAATTACCCAAGTTGGTCAGCCGTAGTTCCTCTTTCGGAGCCGCATGTATAAATGCGCCATCCCCCTCTCTCATCTCCACTGACTGGTCGCCGATTTCCACTCGTGCGTGGGCTCCTTGCGCCGGGCCCTGGTTGAAGCCTGACGTTTGCACGATTTGCATATACGCCTTGCGCTCCCCTGCTGCCGAAGGCATCTCTCGGGAGATTGTGCGGTTAGGTGACAGGAGGGTTGCCCAGAGTGCCACGTCCGATTCAATGGGCGCGGGTCCGTCTCCTTCTCTGTCTATTGGCACGCCATCTGACCCTACGGGAGCGACAAGAAGCGCCCATTTGTCCTGCTTCTCTTCTTCTGTGAAGTGGCTGGCGAACCCCATCATTCCACATGAATTCTAATCGGGTTAGCGGACACGGGCACGTATGCTTACCGTGTATAGTACTTGGGTGTCAGAGAAGCTTTCCATGGGTGTGCCCAGATCTGCACAAAATGCACATCCTCATTCCCGTTGCATACCTCGCTGTGACGGATCCCAGTGCCGGCCGAGGTGAGCTGGACGTCCCCTCGTTTCAGGATTTCGACGTTATCCATGCTGTCCTGGCTGCGCAACATCGTCAGTCCAGTCGGCGGAACGGGTCGCGTATGCCCGATGAGATCGCCCTCACTGTTGGAGTTGTCCCCGAACCAAGTAAGAGAATATTTCGAATTCCTTGTGAGAGTGAAAGCCGAAACCATTGTCGGCCTTGACTCGGTCTTCGTTGATAATTCGCAGACGCCCGAAGGATTCATGGCCATCTGCGAGGTATTGTCTGCAAGCAATTTAGCCGTAGTAGTATAGATCAGGACCATAGCACGCACGGAGGAACGGCAAAAGTATACTGTGTCTGAAGCCACTCATTTGGTTGTCCTCCTCCGCGTTTGGTGTTCTCCCGCAGCTCGATTTTGGTCATGTTGAGTAATCTATCGCAGACGGTTGATATTGTCCCAAGTCTTTTATATGTTCTCTCGTCTCTTGAACGTACTTAGTCAGGCGCTCGAGATATCGTAATCTAGATGTGTCAGACCTACCATTCTGAGCGAGACTGAGAAGCGAGAGCTGAGAGCGCAAAATCTTCATGGCGACATTGCTTCCTCCTCCCAAGCGACAAAAAGTATACCATGGCATCCCAGAGCCTGAGAAAATATCTATAGAGCAATCCACAAATACCGTCGTTCAGTTTGTGTCGGAGGACGATGGCTCTGCTTTGGCGCCTGCAGTCAGCTTGCCTGCGAATGTCTCGCGGGAAGATTTGCAGAGCTTGGTGAATAGGCTGACATCAAAGGTGGGTGTGCTGTATCTGGCAACCCCCCCTCAACTTACTCATTGCACATAACATTGCAAGGCCGACGACCCTGTACCTTTCCAATTTCATGTCGCGCTACCAGCGGATGCCGTGACTAAAGAATCCTCCCGAATAGTCATCTCGAAATCGATCGAGGCGGACGTGCTTGCTCATCCCTCCCATGCGTTCTCACCCGAAGATATCCTCGTGGTTCATTGTTCTCCCCAGTCCGTATTTCGCGTCAGACCGGCTACGCGATGCTCTTCGTCTTTGTCAGGTGGTCCCCTTCGTTTCCTCAGTCCTAGTGCCTTGACCCGTTCCTGACACACCATCGGGTAATCCCATCAGGTCATTCATCGCCTATACTTTGTGCATCTTTCTCCCCAACCGGGAATCTCCTTGCTACCGGCTCGGGTGACACCAATGCACGCCTGTGGGATCTGTTCACAGAAACCCCCTCCCACACGCTTTCCGGCCATAAAGGGTGGGTTCTATGCGTCGAGTGGGAGGCTCTCGAACGAAAACTGGCAACTGGGGGACACGACAGCCATGTAAGTTTGGGTGTTTCAGATACCTTTCGAACGTGGCCCTCTCTCATCCACGAAGGTTCGGATATGGGATCCTAAGACTGGGAAACCTATTGGCGACGCGCTAAAAGGACATTCAAAGTGGATCATGTCACTGGCATGGGAGCCAATACACATGTGGGTGCATGACCGCCTTGTCGCCACTCGCGAGCTGACTTGCTTGGATCATCGTCAGAAACTCCTCGACGCCTCGGTTGGCATCTTCCTCCAAGGATGGTACTGTAAAGGTGTGGGCGATTGCCACGCGGCGGCTGGAATATACATTGGGTGGGCATACCGCCAGTGTGAACGTGGTCCGATGGGGAGGTGGAGGGCTCAATCGCAAGGGCATATTATACACCGCTTCGTCAGATCGCACGGTCCGCATCTGGGATGCGAATGGGGTACGGTCTTGCTTTCAACTCTCCCTTACTAGATGACTTGAGTCTTGTACTTTTAGGGCAAGCCGCTCCACACGCTGAAAGACCACGCTCACTGGGTCACCACACTCTCCCTGAATACCGACTTTATTCTGCGTACCGGTCCATTTGACCATACAGGGAAGCGTCCATCTTCTGATGAAGAAGGCGCGTCGTCATATGTCTGAGAAGATAGGTCTATTGATCCCGCCTTTTCATCTAGCCCAAACCTGTGCTTTAGCGCGGTACAATGCCCTTGTCTCGTCCACCTCCGAACTCATGATCACCGGTTCCGACGACCACACGCTATTCTTGTGGTCACTCTTCCCTTCCCGATCAGACTCTGATAAGCCTTCTGAGGTCGCCGCTTCGAACGGGGGAAAGCTCAAACCCTTGGCTCGTCTGACCGGACACCAGCGTCCAGTTGCGCACGTTGCGTTCAGTCCAGATGGTCGATGGGCGGCAAGTGCTGGGTGGGATAATAGTGTGCGTCTCTGGGAAGGCCGCACGGGCAAGTTCGTAGCGACCCTTCGAGGACACATTGGTCCTGTCTACAGGCTTACCTGGTCGGCGGACTCTCGGCTCCTTGTCAGCGCAAGTAAAGATACCACACTCAAGGTGTGTCCAGTACCAGGAGATTTGATTCGGAATCAATGATCTCTCCCCGTAGGTTTGGGACCTTAAAACGTACAAAATCAAGACAGACCTTCCCGGTCACACTGACGAAGTGTACTGCGTTGATTTTGTAGCAGATAAGATTGTCAGTGGAGGCCGTGATCGGACGGTAAAAATGTAAGCATATTCATTATTATCTTGCACATGTGCCCAACGATACTAATGCGGTCTTTCGGCTGCGTCCCAGATGGAAAAACTAACGCGTCGCCCATGGATCTTGCGTTGGAAGTCATGTATACGCTGTCTTGTGATCACTTTACACGACCTCATGGTGGGAACTACGCCCATCCTATTGGTCAGTTGGAGGTTACGGTAAATAATGCAAGGAGGCACACGACACTTTACTTTTGGAAGCGATCTAGCCCACTACGTACTACACTTTCACCCATGGCCATGTGACCCTGCATGCCATGGCCCTATGCGTGTTCCATGTGCCGTCACTTCACTGCGCCAATTTGACGTCACTACCCGTATTCGCGGCGCTTGCAACCAAGACCGAGCACTAGTATCCTGCATTCTGGAGGTTGTAGGTCATATACCTAGACCACATCGTCACGGGGGAATCGTTTCACCAGTCGGCTGGTTCGCAGCCAGAGACGCTGGTCGTCCCCCAGCCGTTCGAGTCATGTCGGTACATCTCCCTGCCATGCGACAAAGTCCCGTGAATCGTAGTCATTCAGTTGTGTCGTGTGTCCTGATAGTCCGTAAAGGCATCATATCATTGTGACGAGGACTACGTAGTCCCTCACGCCAATTTGTGCGCTTAAAACGCTGAACACATTAACAGCCGACACGAATGGGGAAACGACTTATGGTGGTGGTCGCATCATGGTAGACCCGACGCCTTCCCAGACCGACGGCCTAACGGGGGAAAACGAAGAAGCAAGGTAACCTCAATACAGCGACAGAGGGGGTGGATGTGTGCAATGCGGTCTACCCATGGATGATGGCTGCATGTATATGACACAACACTGAGTACCGTGTGGGTGTGGTGGGACAGAAGGGGAAGTGTGATCGATACACACTCGGTCGTTCTGCCAACACGAAATTTTGACAAGGAAACGGAAACTGCTGGGAGAGTGGGGGAGTGAGCGAGGGAAGGTTACCGGGTTACCGTGTATGATTACTCCACGTCATCACACGGCGGCTCTTTCTCTCTCCATCTCCTACAGTTACTCATACTCAAACCTCAATCTATCCTTTACCAATGGGCGCCGATGGGCTGCCTCAGCACTTGATATACCATCCTTCGTCCCCAGCGTTCGACATCCCGGATTATCTCCCACTTCGAAGGGTAAAGCCACTCCCGAAACGCAAGCGCAGCTCTCCCGATCCGGCGGGCTCGCTACCCCTTAACACCATGCTTCCCCCCATTCTACCCCCACCGCCAGGTCCAGATGCCACCGCAGAGGAGCTGATTGCACATGCGGAAGTTCTCTCTGCACAGATCACCTTCCAGTCGTACTTCCTCCCCACCCTCAGCGGGGTAGCTGCCGATTTTACCCCCCGCGGCAGCGTGGAGATGGCACCATCATCATTCGTAGAACCGCCCGCCGAGCTCGTCGACCACCGTGCCACCCCCGGTGGCGGCGGCGAGGGGGCCCGGCACGAAGGCGACCACGCCGACCAAATGCAGCAGCAGGGCAACGCCAAGAAACGTAAAGTACCCGCCCATCTTTCGGGCTCGCAGATGGGGCCAGACTCGACCGACGTGCATTCGGGCGAGGAGCAACAGCAACAGCAGCAGCCGGGTGGCGGCGATCAAAGGGTGTCACCCAGCAGCTTTGCCTCCCCTGCCACCGCCACCGCCGCTGCTGCGCAGGCCACTTCGGCCCTTGAGGAAGGAGAAGCGCGGTTCAGCGGTGCGGAAGCGGATGATGGCCGGCGGGGGAAGGTGCTTCCCGCCACGATGGTGGGTCTGCGGCAGAAACAGGTGCTCAAGCATCGAAGGCGACAACTGGCCGCTCTGCTGGATTCGCCCTCGGTCGGGGACTCACTCGCGCTGGACCAGGCGCTGTTGGCTGACTATGCGCTTCTCAACGAGAATCGTCCCAACGTGAGCAGAAACGGCCGTCTCGGGTCGCGGTTGATACGCAGGCGTGCATCGCGCGTGGTCCGTCGCCATCGCACCTTACCGCCCCCGCCTCCGTCTGAGCCGACACGCCGCATCTTCCCCGATGGCGAATTTACGTTCCTGAGCTCCAACACAGGTGTGTCTTTTGGATCGATTCATGGCGCGTGTGCGCATCCGACTGTTTGATTTGATGGCGTCTCATCAGCTTCGGAGCGCCTCATCGCCACGCGTGCAGAATATACGGTGCTGTGCGATCGCTTCGAATGTGAACTTACACGGCAGGCAGAGAAAGCCACGGAGAGCGCAAAGGGTACTGCTACTAATGGTACTACCGTCGGTCATGGTGGTAGTGATGGTGGTGCTACTGTTGCTAAGCACAACGAACGGGCGGCACGCAAGGCTCGTGTGACCACGCAATCTGTCCAAGATGCGGACGCGCACGCGGTGTCAAAGTCTCCTAGCTCTACGAAGACATCAGGGAAGAAGAAAAAGAAGCGGTCGGCACTGGCGAACGCTTCGAATCCGCATCATCTTCGTAATTACGTGCCATCGCGAATTCCAAACCAAGGCCACCCAAGTGCAGCGCAACTAGGTGCAAACGTGCAGAACTTGCTGAGCCCACTTGCGCTCGTCTTTCTGTCGGCCCAAATACCGCCGAGGCGGGACACGCAGCAACGGCCATTGGCGGTGGCATCCCAGTTGGCGAATCCAGCGGAGGAGTGGATTTGCCCGACATGTGAGTACCGCCTGTTCTATGGGGACGAACAAGGATACCGGATGGGGGTGCGGAGCCGAAAAAAGATACTCAAACGTCGGCGACGAGCGCGGGAACGGGCGGCGGCGGCTGCGAACGGAAGCGGGGCGGGAGGAGTGCATGGGAAAGGAAGCGAGTTTGATGACGAGGAAGATCTCGATATTGAGACGACCAGCCCGGGATTGGCGCTGGGCGAGACGAGATTGGCGAAGGTTGAGCGGGAAAAGGGCGGCGGGGATAGAGAACAACGCGAGGTCGGTGCTGCCGGTTAGTGGACGACCGTAGACGATATCCAATCCATCCACACACTTCTCAACCAACGATACGATATCGCCGCCGCAATCATTATTTTTTCTTTTCTTTTCTTTTCTTTCGACAAGCCGATCCGGACCGACATGGATGTTTTAGTGGCGAGTTCGGTTGGTGCCGGCCGGGTTGCCATTTCGGCGAAAGTGCCAAAATGATTAATGAAGCTCCGCCATGTCGGGCCTGGGGCGTCTTTGGCAATTCATGTATGTAGCAAGGTAAAGTTTGGTGTGTACGTGCGCGGTGCGGTCCTGGTGCGATCGACTCCGTTCTCTTCGTGTGGTCATATTTTGCTTTTTTTTCGTCACGAGGCTGCCCAGATAATAGAATAAAAATTATTTCATCGGAACGAGCAAGATGTGGGTTAAGTAGTAGATGGACTGGACTGGACCGAGCTCCTCTGCCCCCTTTCCCGTATTTTTTTTTTCTCTCTTCCTTCTTCTGTCCCCCGTTCGTATTTGCAAATACATTTAGGCGTCAGAGTAAGCCCTGGCAACTTTGGCCTGTCTGCTGAACGGGTCACATTTGAGAGCAGATCGTAATCCGTCCGTCCCAACCACCCAAAGGGGGCGACTGTAGTAGGTACCACTCCTTTCACCCCATCCCCTTCCTCTCCGTTAAGCCCAGTGATTTTCCTTTTCATGTTACCGCATCGAGCGCCTCAACACGCTTGAAATCGTACTTGATTGGCCTGACCTGAACTGACCTGACCCCAAGCAGAGCAAGTCGGCTAGCACCTTCTCTCTCTCGTTCAAGTTGGGCTGCACACTCTTCCGTGTTCCGCCCTGACCTATGTCTCCTCTCTCTCGCTGCTAAGACACTCACCCACACCCGACCCGCACGCTCGGCATTGTTGCATCGCATTGCATTCCACACGTATAATGTCCTGTCAGTGTCATACCTGCTCGTCGATATCGCTCCTCTTTATCCCGCCTCTCCCTCACTCACCTCCCCCCTTCCATTTCCTCTCCGCTCACAATTTTCTCCAGCTTCCAGCACCTCCTTTCGCCCCCCTGGCCAACACCCCGCCGCGCCACAAACGCGTCAACCTACCTACTCCTCCCTCGGCGAGGCCTTGGGCACTGAACGTCCCGCCCTCCCTTCCTACTCCCAACAACCTCACCCTCCTTCCTCGTCCTCATTACCCATGTCTTCGGATGGCCGATATATGTACCACCAGCATCAACAACAAGGCATGACTTCTTATGACTACTCGTCCTATCCACACAACTCCTACGATGCACCTCAATTCCCCCAGAACCACCCCAGGCAGCCGAGATCCTCTCAATCACATCCCCCTTCCGAGCATGTGTCGTACAACCCACATCAACCCCACTATCATGCGCCTTACGGTCCCGCTCCGTACACCGTTCCGCATTCAGCGCAGCCTCAATGGAACGGCGAGGCGTGGGCCCCGTTCAGTCAGCCCGTGGCGCCTCCAGCATCCGTGCAAGAGACACCCGTTCCTCCTACCCTCAACCGACCGGAGCCCGCGACCGTCCCTGCACCGGCACCCGCCGCGCCCGCGCCCCCCTCGCAGCGCGTGTATCCTGCTTCCCCCCAGCCCCAACCCCACGCAGAGACGCGGCGAACATCATCTGGGACCCCCAAGGCCGCCGACCCGCCTTCCCAGCCCAAGCGCAAGCCGCGGGAGAAGGAAGTCGCCGCTCCTCGGTATCCCTCACCGTTGGCGTCAACTCCGCTAGATATTGATTTCGGAAAGGCATGCGCTCTTTTTTCATCTCCGCGTGTCGACTGACGGCATTGATGATTATATATATATGTGCTCTGGTTTGTGTCCATGCGTGTGCGGCACTCCAGTTAATAGAATCGTATCGTATCATCATCGATACGACCTCCGCCTTGTCGAACGACCCCGCCGCTGGACAGAGTCGCCCCCCGTCATTGGAAGCGTTGCAAAGAATCTCTCAATCCGCTGCTCTCGGCCTCCGGTTATTGGCTCCCAACGTTGGTACCGAAACACCCGGGACAATACCCCCCAATGAGACGCCGGGAGCAACTCCTGGGAGCGCCGAAGAAGGCGACGCTGCTGCGAAGCGACAGGCATGTTTACAACCATTCACCTCCATGAGGCTTAGTCGCTGACCCCCCGTGCTCACTGGGCTTAGAAAGCTGAGGCGCCCGTACCAGAGGGGCAGACCTGTTTGGGTTGCAACGCGACTTCAACCCCCGAATGGCGGAGGGGACCCTTGGGTCTGTTTCCTCCCTTCCCCTTTTGATTGCTCCGTGGGCTCAGCTGATCGGACCTCACAGGACCCCGAACATTGTGTAATGCCTGCGGGCTCGTGTACGCAAAGCTTGTACGTCAAAAAAACGTGTCAACTGAACCGTAGTACCTTATCATTTGCAAACTTTGTTCGTTTTTGATGACCGCAGATCAAAAAACGGAAACGTGATGCCGCACGTCGCGCAGCGAATACGCAGGACGCGAACGACGGTGCCCCGGCCGACGAGGCAGGGTATGCATCTAGCGGCGATGAGGATGAGTCGGCTTCGCAAGAGTTTCGGATGGAGGACGACCATGGTGGCCGTGGCTGACGCCACACACCACCTTGCTCCCACCTTACGTTCGGCTAATTTCCGATAAGCATACATTTTCCGCAGTTTCACGCTGCTGACGTTGTCTATTTCGCATTCGGGTGAGCTTCGCTTACAATATGGATTGTCGATTTCGGCTTTCTCCCCCTCAGCCGTGCACGGTTTATGGGCCCAGCCGCGCCGATCAGATATACTCTAATGGGCCTCCGTCTTTGTTTTTCCTTTCCTGAGCACATGTACTTTCTTCTTGCGCGTGTGCGCTAATTCCGTCTGTCATCTCCCGGTCATCATCCTGTTGCTGGTCGATGATGCTCACTGGTCGATTTTGCGTCCATCCAACAACGCGTGTGCTGGGTTTCGCAGAGCTAACCCCCCCTCCCCCCCCTCCTGAAACTACCGACTTTTTGGTCAAAAAGTATGGTGAGGGTGAGGCATTCAGAATCAAGGTAGTTTGACTTCTGATCGTTCAGATGCCGAACTCCGTCCGCTGTCACTGCTCAGTTGCAGCGTGTCTGGGTCTCGAGAGGCGACCGTGAGTGGCCGGGTACGACTCTAAAGCCCGAAGAGTCCAAGTATATTGCGCGAACCGTTCCTCTGTGGCCACGTTTGCCCCACCCACGTCTTTTGGGACCAGGAACCTGGCTTGGCCACGTCCGACAAGGGAAGGGGCGGCGCCGCAGCGGCGTCGCGATATTTTGCCTCTGATTTGCTGCATCTGGCACTGAACGCCGAATGGTTCAACTTGTCATCCGGCGTCCCCCACATACTGCACTTTTTAATATGCGCGTACTAAACCACGTACTCCGTCAAACGAAGGCGACGAACAATAATTGCGGGGCTTAATGATCGTCGTCTCGGTTGAGTTTCTCGGATATGCTGACATTAAGCGCTCGTGGGCACATATGCGTTCCCCCCCCCCTCCTTTTTGCTTATCCTTCCTGCGTCCGAACTTACCGCAACTTGATACGATGCTGTAATTTTTTTTCTTTTCTTTTTTTCTTTTTTTCTTGCTTCTCCAAGGGTCTCGAGAACGACACGGAAATATTAGCAGGGAACATGCGCTCACAAACCCTGCAGGAAGCATTAATTATGTGTACCGCCGACTTTAATCATTTCCCCCCCCCTTTACCCCCGCGTGCCGGCAGGCTGGGTTCTGTACAACAAATGTCTCCCTTGGCTTTCGGACCGCTGACCGCCCCTCCTGCGTTGCGTGCAGTGCCATAAAAACAGCAAAATAGCCAAAAACAGCACCGATATCCGTGCCGCAGGTTGAGTTTGAGTTGAGTTTGATCTCTTTTTAAAAATTTAATTCAATTTTCTATATCCTTCCTCTCTGGTGGGTTCGTAGTAGTTTTTCAAAGGCGGCGCCAGCGGCGTGGTCGTGGTGTGGTTTTTCTATATATTCTATTATCATCGTCGACTTTGATAATCGAAGACAAAGATCCGGAACCGTCGTTATCAAATCACCGCGGCGCGGCGGTGGGGAAATTACAGGAGTTAGCAGTTCGCGCGCGCGTGCGCACGCGCGCACGTTGATCCGTGAGACGCGTAGCGGGGGTATAACAGTACACCTCAGTGCCAGTGCCATCGATCATGGCCTCCTCGTGGCCGCAACTGAAACCGTCACATTAACCGACTTTTGCGCAACGACTCGCCTGCGATGGTGCCGCGTCATTCTCTTAAATAGCACCGACGATACAATAGAGAGGGAGAAGCAACCTAAACCCAACCCCCCCCCCCCCCCCTTTGCCCCGCTGGGCATTCCTTTTTTTTTTTTCTTCTTCTCTCCCGACTATCGGCCGATGTTTTCACATTCACAAGCGAGGGACAAAGGACACGAGTAGTGTGGGGGTACATGCGGACGGATATAATACACGATGGGTGTTAGTTGTATACGTACCTCGTAGCTGAGCGTAGCGAAGTGAAGTAAGAAGAAAGCTCGATGGACAAATTTAGCATCTCGCCTTCTATAACACACCTCCCCTCCCCCTCGGAAGAGACATGACAAAGCCCCCGACCCGACCCGCGATCCTCCAATGATATGAAAGGCATAGCAGAGTACAAATACAGGAATAAGCTTACGGTGTAGAATAATTAATGCAACTAACCAAATAAGAAGAGGGGGAAGGAAAGAAAAAGAAGTCCCGGCGGCGGCAGCGCAAGTACAGTAGCTCTCGTCGGCATCGGCAGTATCGGCATCGGCGTGATATAACCTTTATGACAACCGATCATCGCGCACTCGCTCCCTGAGACTGTGCCTGCGCCTGTTGTGCTGCCTTGGCCTGGGCGGTGGCGGCAGCAGCAGCATTAGCGGGTACCATGGAGTGCAGCTGGCCATTGGGCTGCGGGAACGATATCCCGTTCATCCCGCCGGGTATCGGCCAGTTATAAGCCCCCCCGTGGCCACCTGACTGAGCCTGAACCCGTTGCAGCATCTGCAACTGCGACCGCATATGCGGCTCCATTAAGAACAATGGTTGCGTCGCGTCTTGGGTCTGTCCTGGATGGTGCTGTTGCTGGTGTTGTTGCGCTTGCTGTTGCTGTTGTTGTTGTTGTTGCTGCTGCTGCTGAGGCTGGGACTGCATAGCACGCAAATGGGCAGCCATAGCGGAGGAGTAGTGCTGAAACTGTTGTGGAGTCAGCGCTTGCCCAGAAGGTGTGACAAAGTGCTGTGGGGTAGGGTGCTGGCCCTGGCCAGTCGCGTTCGCGTTGGGCATAGGTGAACGTGACGTTGTCCGTGGGTTCCCATTCGCGCTGGCACCGGTAGAGCTCATCGACGTACGCGACATGGGGTGCGCTTGCCCATTCTGTTGTTGATGTTGTAGTTGATGTTGTAGTTGTTGCTGCTGAGCTCTGGTCAGTTGCGTGTTTGGTAGCTGTGGGGTGTAGCGCGATTGAACCGGCACAGGAGTAATGCCCCGGGTTTGTCCTGACGCCTGCCCTTGCCCCTGCCCTTGCCCCTGCATAGGCAGTATGTAGTACGTTGGTCCCATTACTTTCGGGTTTTGACCTTGAGCTTGTGCCACCTTCAAATGTGCCGGTGTCATACTGGCAGCCATACCCATACCTGGTGTTATATACGTTGGAGGATGCGACCCGAGACCTTTTATCTGTTGGAGGAATGGCGGACCGGGTTGTTGGACCTGGTTTGGAAGTTGAGATTGCCCTTGCGGGGGCTGGACAGCTGGCTGTGCAGGCGGGCGCGGGGAACTGCTCGATGCTGTATTGCTGACGGCTGTCATCGCATGTAAAGCGGGCGAAGGCGCAATATGGGGAGAAGAGGCTAAGCTATTGACGGCGGCATTGGCTGTAACAGACGGATGCGGCGACTGGGACGTCGGGCGTGACACAGGTCGATTGTTTGTGCGAACATGCTGGGGCGTAAGTTGAGGCGTAGATTGCGCCGGTGTTGCACTCGGCGTTGGAGTGCCTAGTGTCCCTTCTCCGGGGGTCTGAGTCCTCTTCGTTGCCGGCTTTGGAGTAGACTTCTTGGGCTCGGCGCTCCCAGGCGTAGACGGAGCAGCAACGACTGGCGTTGCGGTTGAACGCGGGGTTTGCTGAGGTTGTAAGGGCTGTGGCTGCGGCTGTGATTGAGGTTGAGGTTGTACCTGGGATTGCGACTGAGACTGCGACTGCGATTGCGACTGTGGCTGTGGCTGAGGTTGAGGTTGAGGTTGAGGTTGAGGTTGAGGTTGAGGTTGAGACTGCGACTGCGAAGGGGTCTGAGTGCGTTGAAGGTGCTGATTGGCTTGTTGTACAAGTACTTGGGGAGGCGGGATGACGGGCTTCGGGACGTGGTAGGTGAGGACTGACATCACTTTTGGGATGTGGATGTTAGGCGGTGGGGATGGTGCGGCCTTCAGTCGTTCGATGTGCTCAAGCACCCGATACCTAAGAGCGAGGAATACATTAGGAACGGCGGATGAGGGCGGATACTGGGGTAACACGTACGACGGCGTGGCATTGCGGGTCGGTTTCGGGTCCATGAATCGGATGATTTTGGCTTTGCGATTCATAGATGCCTCATCCTCCTCGGATGATTCTAGGCTCTTTGCCTTGCGTTTCTTTGGTCGTAATGGAGGGGGTGTCCTGGGTAGGGATATACGATAGAGACTGTTCGCAATCTTTCCGAGGCGGGGATCCGGGTCCAAGCAGAGAGGCGGGGACGTAGCAAGCTGCGAAACGAGAGCACGCGTGAGTGCGCGCACACTGAAGGGGGTGCCAAAGAAGGCTACGCACGAGTATCTTAGCCTCGACCTCGAGGGCGTCTTTGTCCGTCCATTTTCCACCCGCCTTCTGATTGAGAAGACAGAGATCGGCAAAGAGGGTCTCAGAGTTGGGACGAAGGAGAACACGCGTGACGGTTTTTTCGAGTGAAGTGTCCTCTTTCGAGCTGTCCTTTGAGGGAACTTGGTTAAACTCTTCGATCTCTACGATCATGCACCCTGGAGGCGGGAGATGCTTTGGTCAATGACTCGATGCGGTGCACCGACACAAAAACGTGGCTTGCCTTCGTAGAAGGGAACCTTGGCTGCATCAAAGAGCTCAAGCAGGTCTACGGGTATCCGATTCGCTTTTAGGTCATCGAAAAGAGCCTGAGCGTGGCGAGTGAATGGCGAAGGATGACAAAGAAGGAAGAGTGAGTCCGTACTGTGTACGCGGGATGGTTATACAGGAACTTGGGACCGGAATTGAGAGTCCAGTTATCTGCATAGAGCTGGACAGAGAACGAAGGAGGGCTGTTCTCGTGCTCCTCTAGTATCGACTGAGCCTCCCTTGTCAAGTTGTAGGCCATCGCCGCCGCCAACTCTGACTGAGTGAGCGCGGGACCTGCGAGGGTCGGTCACGGCACTATTGCTTAGTCATCCACAGGCTACTCACGTCATGCAACAACAGCTCACAGAGGCCAGTGATCCACTCTCCGCTCTCACTCTCACTTTTAGTCCTCGCCCGCTAACAATCAACTCAGCTCTTTCAGTTCTTGCACGATAAGAATCCACAAGCGAGGCAAATCGCCCTCGAAAATCTTCTCCCGCACACCCCTAAAGACGCCCCTCACCGTAGCATATTCTTCGATGGCTTGCAGTCACATGCCGGCCTGCAGAAACCAAGGGAAACCACCGTGATCAGAGATCTGAAACTCCTGTGCAGAGACAATCTCGTAAATATACATTTGCGTCTCCGGTTTCCCATCCATCTGACAGAATCGTTCGCAGGCAATTGCTCACGATGCCTTCCGTGCTTTGGTCAATCTCTCGGACTCTCCGATGGTCCATCCATACCTCATCGAATCATCCTTCTTTACGTTTCTCGTGTCTTACATAGTGGTTAGTCCCGTTCTCAGCTCTCTCACTGTCTCCACCATGCCCACGGTTAGTAGCATCCTCAAGCAACGCTCGGCGATCTCGCTGCGATGCTCCTTTCTAATCTCACTACTTCGCTGGGATCCTGTACTGCCCTCCTGGCTGCACAAATTCCCATATTTAAAACCCCTTCCTCTGCTGGTCCATTCTATCCAACCCAGTCGCGTGCAGGGAGTTGTGCACCTCCAGTCCCGTATCCAGCTGGCACCGAGATAAATGTGCACGTGCTGCCCCTGCTCGTGGACGCATTCGTACAGGGTGCGAATATAGACCCTAGCGTCCCACTCGACAAACGCCCGCGCAAAAGCGAGCTCCACTTTCTCGCCAGCGTGTTCGCAAACCTGTCTACGGTATCCGTGGAGAGTCACCATTCAACTCGGCCAGGGCTGACGTATTCACCCAGTCCCTCCCCGGGCGTGTTTTCTTTTTGACCCCTCAACCTTTGGACCTGCTGAAACCAGAAGATGCTGGACAGGTTGAGTATCCCCTTGCAAAGCTCGTCGTCTTCACGGAGCATAGGGATACCATTCGTCGTGGCGGCGTTTCATCGCTGATCAAGTGAGTCACCCAATCACCCTTGCGCAATCAACCCGCGCTCATCTGCGACAGAAATTGCTCGTTCTATGCACAGAGCCACCAAGCCATCCTCACGCCTGAGTCACAAACCGTACTCGTTCCGCCATCGAGCCTTTCGGCGCCTGGCATCGACGCGCTGCCGCATATCCTCTTCCCCCTTGCGGGTCCCGAGGAGTTCGACCTGGACGCTCAGGAGAAGCTGCCAGAGGCGTTACAATTCCTCCCGCAGACCAAGCAGCGCGAGCCGGATGCCGTGTTACGGCTCACTCACGTCGAGACGTTGCTCTTGCTATGTACGACTCGGTGGGGGCGTGATTACCTACGCACGCACGGAGTCTATGAGGTCGTGCGCGCTCTACACGAGCAGGAAACCAACGATGCGGTTTCAGAGCACGTTGAGCGACTCGTAAACTTGCTCAAGCGCACCGAGGGACTAGAGACGGCGCAGGATCCACAGGTGGAGGAGATGGAAGAGGGCGAGGGCGACGACGACGACGCTGACCTACGCATTGAAGAAATCTAGACGCTGTGGTATGAATACGTCGCGGGCCTAATAAGCAGAGGGGAAGAGGTATTTGCAAAATCGAACGGTCGAATAACGTTACAAACAATTAGCACAAAGCTAGGTACGACGGGGACTCATGTACTCATGGCCCATTGAGAAAGTCGAGGCCTCAGAACACTCAGAGAACAGGCCTCGGCCATACGGGATGCCCCAGCCTCTATGAGTCTGATATGCGGTCTGATGGCCCAGCCCCAGAAATTCCGTGAGCCACAAACACCACCACTACCATTAACTACTATGCTCGCTTGTTGCTGTGTTGCCTCACCTCACCTCGAGCGGATGTCCTTGTGCCCCATCGCCGTACGAGAGCACCAGGCCAGCCACTGGACGTACTGGACTGCTGCGTTGTACACATCCATCACTCCAAGGGGCAATGTGAAAAAAAAAAACGAAAAGACGCCGATGACGTCTTGACGGCTCATCGTGCTCATTCAGTCGAACCCCAGAACTTTCAATCGGATTCGATCGCTGCGGGGCTCGCGGTCGAGGCGCCAAGCGAACTGCGACATATGGCCGTTTTCGCTCGGGGTAGCCACTCCCTCCGCTCAACCTTCCCTCACCCTTACCCTCACCTTCCCCTTCCTTTCCCCAAAAAACGCCGCACCGCGGATATATGAAATCGTCACACAACACGTGAATCATGCGGTGTTTTGACGAGTGACCAAGCACACAAAACAGCGCAACGGAACCCCGACGAACGGACGGACGTGGATAGTGGAACAAAGTACCCACGAGTGTCCAACTCGTGCGCCTACTGACTGTTGTACGTACATATACAAAGCAGACAGAGACAGGACCTGGCTTGGCATAGGGCCTCGAGCACGCAGTGCACGTAATTGGTTATGCGATCATACAGAGGTAGTGCAGGTGCAGGTGCATGGAAAAGCCAAGGCCTGCAGGCGCCCACGCTTGTGAACAAGATGCAGGCCGTGACACATTGATGTCTTGTAGATGAGCTCTGACAGTTGCTCAAATGATCCGCGCATGGATAGGTTAGTTCAGCAGCAGGACATCAGACACGCACAATAGATGTATCTGGGAAATTTCATGTCCGCTTCGTCGCGTAAATGAAGAGTAAGAGTAATGACGTGCTGATCACCTTTTTACTAAACCCTGCGCAGTTGCCAGCGCTGCTGCAGGATAGAATATGTGTATGTGTTCCAGAACCAGAATACTTCGTGCTGTCGTGACGATGACGGAATGTAGCTTCACTCTACACATACCTGATACCTGACTCTTCTCAACCCCGGGTTGCTCGGGTTGTCATACCGTGCAATATCATATGCCGACCAACACTGACGAGTCTACCGGGAAACTTTAGGGGTTGCATGCCAGCTGAAAAGTGGAAGAAGTATTCAGGAGGGTCCCTCGGCGTTCCACCGAAAATACTCTTGAAGGGGTACTTAGTTTGCAGTTATGAAACCAGAGATATACCTTTTCATCGCCTTCGTTGAAACGCTCCTGGAGGCGATGTTACTGACCTGTACACTGCTGGGAGATAGATGCTGGTGACGTGGTTCGTGAGTCACTTATCCACCCATTACCTCGGCGATAACATCGCACTCGCACTACGGATTGGCATTTCAGTGTTAATCTGAGAACTCGCAGTACCCTGCCGAAGTTCAAACGGAAAGTCCCATCGTCTAGGATGTACAAGTTACCACATTGAGTCTGAAGGGGCTACACCGTTAACTGCATCCCAGGATACATGGTCAACTGGACAGGTATTTACGCACCATTGCAGCGCCGAGGTGGGGAATCCGAGATGCCGCACCAACTACACGTGTAAGTGGGATGTAGGCGGAAGGGAGATTTGAGACCGGTCGCACCGGGCTAAGAGTAGAATGGAAAAGGATGAACAGGTAAATATTATCACGAAAAGTATGGAATGTCGACATCTATTAAGGTTGTATGCAAAAGAAGTGGAGATGATACTGAGCGGACCGTGGCGAGCGCGTATATGTGCATATTTTTCTTTGAACTGTAGTGTGAGAAGTAGGAAGGTGGGCACAAAAGCGCGCAATGCCAAATAGCAAGCAAGAATGAACGGGAGTCCCTCCGATTGATAGACATCGCAAAAGAAAAAAAAGATGGCCAGTTAAATTGGAAAAGAGACGAAGTTACCATCGACGAGGAGTACGGACAAAGGCCATGACTCCACTCTCGAGCTCGACGAGCGACATCTCACCTTCATCATCATCGTCGGCATCTGATGCTGTCGTAACTACCACGGGATTGTGAACAATCTTCGTGGCGCCACCAGAAGCGAGTACCGCACGTGCACATTCGCCATCAGAGTCAGCCTCAGTATGCACGACGCTGGATTCGGCCTCGCTCTCCTCCGCTTCTGTCTCACCATCAGTGTTGCATGAGTGGCTATGCCACAAACGTGTTAGCTCAGCCTCGAGATCCGTGGTGTCTTCCAAAGGAGCATCCTTCGTATCGTCACGTGAAGAGGGAGAGGACGAGAGCGGGGAAGGTGGAAGTAATTGAGTGGCAAGAAGGCTCGATGGCAGATCTGGAGTGGTAGGCTGGGAGCAAGTACAGGGTTGCGGGAGGGACGAGGAAGGTGACGACTCGACTTTTCCATCGCGTGGGGAGGGACTACGAGCCAAGGGTGTCTTCTGCAGATCCTGGGGAGAAGGAAGTAGCGACACGAGAGAAGCTGGTAACGGCGGAGGGGGACATTGTCTTGGCTTGGGTTCGGATAAAGCCGATGCCGCTGGTGATGCAGGCGTTTCTAGTAGAGGTAAGAAGTTGAAGCGGGGGACTGGACGTGGTTTAATAGGAATGTTGTAGGGAAGACGAGGGGGAGGTGGGGAGGAACCCAAGGTTCAACAATGGGAGCGGGAGGTGAGATTGATTTTGACGGGCTTGGATTTTGTGATAGAGGTGGAACTGTGACCAAGACCTTGGGAGGTGGGGTAGATGGGGGCGACGGTGGTGGACGAGAAGGAGGCGAATGGCAGGGTGGAGATTCCACTTTTAGAGGGGAGACCTTACAGGGTGTTGTTGTTACCGGTTCGGTCCGTGATGTGGGCAATGTAGCGGGACTGATGAGAGGAACAAGCCCGACCGGTACGGTGTTAAGGAAGTGTGTACGGGGAACGCCGCGAGAGTTCAACTCCGGAAGGTCGGGGTCATCGAGAGGCTGAGTGGCATGGGGAAGTGAACGCTGGATCTCTTTAAGCTCTAGCATGTCCCTTGTAAATATGCGCCGTCAGATATGTGCCAAGGTACAGTTACAATCACGCGACAAAAAAGAGGGGGAGCGACCAGAGAAAGATTTAGCGGTGCCACGGGACAGATAACAAGAGCACATGAATTACAGAAAGTAGAGTACGTGGTGTGACGGTAATACTAGGAAGACAGGTTGTGAGGTCGACGACGACTCACTGGTACGTCAACCTTGGAGTGACTCCGGCTGGAGAGCGATCCCACTCATCGGCGACAAAAACTTTGTCGACAAGTTCGGAGCAAAAGTGAACACATCTGCGTGAGAGGTCTTCGGTGAGAGATGGAGAAGGACGTCGTTTCAGAGCGAGGGAGGGAGTGTCTGGTGGGATGAGTGGTGGGGTGGGACTACGAGTGGGAGGGGGGGTAGCCATGCTCGTTGAGCTAGCGGGAGAGAATGACGGGGAGTGGTGCTTGAGACAGCTTCGCATGAGTGCACGATGAGAGTGTGTTGATGATGAGTTGAGAAGGAAAGGAAAGGAAAGGAAAGGAGGCAAGCCAAGGGGCCAATTCAACTGCTCGACTCGCTTGCTCGCCCGAGAAAAAGGGACCTGCACCGGGGCACCGGGGCGGTGTCGCCGGCCGACTGTCACGGCAGTAGCAGACAGCGAGACCGAGAAGGCCGTACAGTATCGTATCGATGGCTCGGCTTGTTCCTTGCCAATGCAACGATCCCCCCGCACGTCTTTATTCCCACGTTCACACCCCTTTCATACCGCGATTTCCCCTCAAATGATTCCTGTTGCCTGCACCCTCCTTCCATGCCAAACTGCATGTCCTCGTGATATTACACCATATTACGGATCCTCACGCTTGTCCGGATTATGAAAGGAAATCCGATACCCTTCCGGCGGTGACGATTTCTGCGACATCATTTGTCCCTGAATCGGAGGTTCCCGTTCCTTCAAATTCGGTCAATCACGGATGGGAAAGCTCTACAAAGGATGTCAAGTCTAGGCCATTAAGCAGGGCTGGGACGAACGAATCTGGCTTACCCAAGTACAACAGAACTTGTCATGATGAGCGCCCAAACAGGAGGCAGCCACCTGTGTACAGCAGAAAGGAAACACACGCCCAACTCATCAACTTCGAGCGTTTCCTGCATGTGTCAGATCCACACTCACGTAGAAACATTGAACTTTGCGGCGCTAAACACCGCCCATAGCACGTATCCGACCACGGCGCTCTCCACGAGTGATGCAGCCAGTGCAGTAACCAGAAACGCCAGTAGCGTGAATATTGCATAGGTGACCCGCGACCGATGCACGTTTTTCCGTGGCTGCGGAGGACGCAGCAGCACTTCAGCGTCAATTGTATCTGGCGGTTCAGGCGGTTCAGGAAGAAGCGGGTCAGGGGATCGCCCAGAAGCCAATGGTGACAGCGGGATCATCGGGTGGTGTGACTGGGATGCTGGTCGGAGTGCACAGTTCCGGATTATTGAGGCCGAAGTGACCCCGTACTTGTGGCGTCGGGAAGGGTAGATGATGTTGAAACAGGCAACGCCGCCCGTGATCAAGAAGAGCAGAGAATGGAATACCAGCGCCCAGTAAAACGTGAAAAGGAATACATCTACACTTTCCAAATGGTGTGTCAGTCGCCCGCTCGGTGACGGTGAGATAAGAGAACGGAATGTATACCCACCGCCGGCGTGTGTGAGGTAATGTCCGCTTGGCTGGATAGGGGCACGGTGCTCAAGGTTGTAGAATTCAGTGAGAGGATCATACAGAGAAGGCCATGCAGGAGTTAACCGCTCTGTCCAGTTTCGTGTCTCAAACATGCACGCTCTGGTGCCAACTCGGCAGAGATGGAGAAGATGGAGGGGGAGATCAAGGCAAGGCTCACCACGTGCCCTTCAGGGTCAGGAGCTGACCGGTCACCGTGACCAGGGCAAGCGATTCGATTCGGAAGTGAGAACTTGAGAGGTAGTTCTTCGAGGATTTCGAGTTCCGTAGAACCATCTGCTGGCGTGCTGGCAATGTCCGTTTCTAGAATCCCACTGCTGCATACAGCTTTGAGTTCCCAGTGCATACTTATCTACGAGGGCACATAGTCACTCCAGTCATGAGCTCGGTCAAACATAACATTTCACTGATCATCTATGTATAGCCAACGCATAGGCTCGCATACCTACTATCTCTTCCCTCCTACATAGTCTTGTCTGAGGCAGTGCCTAAATCCACCCATTTGTGAGGAGTATGACCCCATCTGAACTAGTCCCCTTAAATACAGGACTTTACTACCTTGCCCTTGATCTTGTGACCATGCACTGACTACAATGCTGCCCTGCCCTTCCTCTTGTCATTGATAAAGATCGAGCAGGACGACACGGTGTGGTGTGACATATGAGTGTGTTGTTCCATGTGGCGCAGAGCCCACATACACATACACCTACACCCAATCCTCCGTTGATGTGCGTTGAGTAACGATATACTTGAACCATCCTCGTGTGTACCGCAGGGGAACAGCACGCACAGGACACCCATACTCGACGGCCCTTCCACTAGCGATGAAGGGCACTGGCAGTGAAATCGCATACCTGTTGTTCCCCGATACCTTCTACACTGCCCCTCTCGAGACCTGGGCAGCCGCGATCCAGCGACGGCCCTCCGAGGCCAAGCAATGCCTCATTAACCAGGTCGTGCATTACAAGGGGATCAAGGACATGGAACACGAGTTTCTCGTCCTCTACGCGTGCCATCCGTCCGGTTCCAAAATCGTCCTAGGCGTCGATCGTAATGCGGAGGCATTCATCACTACCGCCTCCTCTCAGCAAGCATCCTCGTCGCCCTCAGGCGCAACAGCAACGACATCATCATCAACAACAGCAGCAGCGGCGCTGTCATCGTCTATAGTGTCGTCGGCGCGGTACCTCGAGTCACTCATCCTCGCCAGCGGCTCACCCCCCTCAGATGCGTCCTCGAGTCGGGGTCATCATCGTACCTAGCGTACGACGGCATACAAGTCTCTCACGACGGCACGCCCACTCCCATCCTCGCCCAACACGGGCCCTGCGTCCCTCTCTCAACGGTCACTTTCACCTCCACCTCCACCTCCATCGCGTCGGACCCCAACGCCACTTCCAACACCAACCACACGAATCTCCCGCGCCGCCCATCTCTCCTCCACCTCTCCGTCCTCCTGCTCACCATCCGCACGCACTTCCCATCCTACGCCCTCCTGCAATACCAATGCTACTTCTTCGCGCGCGCGACCTGTCTCGCCCTGATCGACCTCTTCGGTGGCGCCGAGACGGTGCTCGACGAGGGGCGGAGAGCGGCCACATGGCGCGGTGTGCACGTCTCTCTCTACTCGGCGGGGCGCGCGGCGTTGCAGAACATGCTTCTGCTCCCGCTGGTCGAGTTCCCCGCGCTTATCGTGCCCGCTGGGCTCTTCGCGGTGTACAGCGCGGTGAAGCTGTACGACGGGAACATAGTGGAGAGCGAGACGGACAGGCGAAGAATCAGGTGCGTGCGACTGTCTAGATTTTCCAGAGCGACGTCGTGGGGAAGCTAACCACTATGGCATTGTCCTGAAGTGATGAGAAGATAAGGGAGCATGTGATACCACAGAAGTATCGTGCAGCCTGGCGATCATTCGTGCTTAAGGGAAAGGAGGCTATAAAGCAGAACTAAGCACAGGTCATTCGTACCGCAGGTGGATTGCGGTGCCGCTCAAGCGTTGATGTACCAGTTCAATGTAGGCTTCTTATGATTGTATGAATTACACCTTCTTCCCTTCAGGTCTACGGGCTGACCACTCTATACCTACTCACGGGTGCACTATTTTCGTTTCGGTCGAGTGGATATAGACACAGTAATAATCACACTAATCCGACAGACTCAATCTCATGCAGAAGGAAATGTCGACATTGGGCACTAGTAATAGGAGGATACATTATATATGCGATGCTCTAACAAATTGTCTCGTAATGCTGGCAAGATGCAGACATAATTAGAAGTGTGCTGTGCCCGCGCATGAACATGGGTATCGCGCGCAGTTACAGACGGACTACTACCAATGCAAGTGAGGTGACCCGGGGTTCCCGGCTGGTGTTGATGTCTAGTATATCAGCAAACGGATTCGCGCTCAAGGCGGTGATGGGGTAGAGAAAAGTAGAAGTGATGGGGGCGCGAGGGATGTGAATGTGGGAGACATGAACAATGACAGAACGGGAGAAAATAAATAGGGTCGTAAGGTCATGCCAGACAGAGAGCGACGAGACAACACATAAAGTCATGAGAGCAGCGCAGAGTCCATAGAAAACCGGGAAAAGTGAGCATAATGGCGGCCGGAATCAGGAGAGATGACGGAAGCAAGTTCTACATCCGTCGGCTGGTTTGCATATACGGAAAACATACGACGAAAGCGAGAAGGGTGAATGGTGTAATGAATCAAAGTTGGCGACGCACTAGGGGACGCCCTGATCGACGATCTGGCGCGATGCGATATTTACCACCAGCCGTTAGCACCCCCGCCACCAGAGTAGCTACCGCCATAACCCCCGTATTGTGCACCACCACCGCCGTAATTGGTTGATCGTCCACCATAACCACCGCCACCGGACTGGCGGTAATCACGCGTGGCACCACCACGTCGATGGCCTCCGCCGCGACCACCCCTGCCGCGGTATCCTCCACCGCCAAAGCCTGATTCGTGGGCGACGGACTCGAGCCAAGGAGGAATCTCTTGGTTTGCCTCACGGAGTAACTCCAGAAGGTCACGGACAATGTTTTTGTTGCCTCGGTTGAAGAATGCTGTGGACAACCCTGTATTGCCGGCACGACCAGTACGACCGATGCGGTGGACGTAATCATCGATGTCACTGGGTAGATCATAGTTAATGACATGCGTGACATTCGGAATGTCAAGCCCTCGCGCGGCGACAGCAGTGGCGACCAAAACTGGTGTACGACCTTGGCGGAATGTTTGGAGTGCCGTCTCGCGTTCGCGCTGGCTGCGGTCTCCATGAATTGAAGTAGCCGCAAACGAATTGCTGAGGAGGAAATCGGACAGCATGTCTGCCATTCGTTTTGTCTCCACAAAGACTAGTGTCAATCCAGTTTGGTTGGAGGTAAGAAGATCGAGCAGCACTGAACGCTTGTCGTGGTCCTCGACGTATTCAATCTTCTGCGTAATGTTTTCAGAGGTGGAACCAACACGGCCAACAGAAAGGAATATGTAATCCTTCAGAAAATCTTTGGCAAGCATCTGAATGTCACGGGGGAAAGTAGCGGAAAACATGAGTGTCTGACGATCGTGGACTCCCGGCATGTCTTCCTCTTGAACGATTCTTCGAATCTGAGGTTCGAAACCCATATCGAGCATTCGATCGGCCTCGTCTAATACCAGGTAACGGATATTAGCGAGGCTTATACGACCGCGCTCGATAAGGTCAACCAGTCGACCGGGGGTGGCGCTGAGTAAGTCACACCCGCGCTCGATCATACGGAGCTGGCTACTGATGTCGGCACCGCCATAGACGACAGCAGGACGGACCCAGGAACGGTAGGCAAACTTGCGCGCCTCGTCATGAATCTGGTTCACGAGCTCACGAGTAGGAGCAAGAATAAGAGCAGTGGGATAAGCTTTGCGTGTCCGCATATAGGGTTGTCCGTTCGCCCCAGTTGGAGGGGTGCGAGGACCATTCGAAAAAGATGCAGAGAGGATAGGGAACAAAAACCCCCAGTTTTGCCAGAACCAGTCTGTATACAGATTAGAATGTAGCGTCGATGACATGGCAATGAAACAAACCTGTGCACATGCCATCAAGTCTCGCCCAGCCGCGACAATCGGAATGGAGTACTTTTGGACAGGAGTGGGGGTTGTATAGCGAGCAGAGCTTATATTTTCCAAAAGGACAGGGTCAAGGGGAGGACTGGTGAAGGCGGTGACGGGATCGGGGACACCGGCACCAGTCGCCTCGACGGGAATATCATCATACTTTTCAAAGTTGATGCCGGTGTGCTGCTTGGAGGGATCCTCGGCATCGCCGTAGAGTTCCTTCTCAAGACGCACATTGCGAGCTCCGACGACGTGCTGGCCATCCCTCCAAACGCCGTAGCCGAACGTTTCACGTGGACCAGACTCGTGTCTCGGACCTCCACCACCGTAGCTGCTGTGCGGACGTTCGCCCCAGCTGTCGTTGCGACGGCTTCCCCCAAAAGGGGACACCTGTCCATTCGCGGATTTATCTCCGAAGTTACCTCTTCCACCATAACCGCTGCGAGGGAAAGGCGAAGAGGTCCGGGAGTCGTTCCAGCCGCTCCTAGGCGCCGATAAGACACGCGACAACAGAGAAAGGGGAGCAAGAAAGACACACCCGTCAGGGCTAGAGGGGGAGGAAGCAGCCCGCTGCGATGCTCTCAAATGCGGAGGTACATATGCAGATTTTGTGCCGTCGATACCAAGAGACGCTAGTGGAACTCGATGAGAAACGAGGACAAAGCGAGGATACGATGTGGGAAAGCGATTACTCACAGAAAGATGACTCGAGACCAGTAGTACCGTTTACAATTCCATTTGACATATTAGAGGGAGATGTCTTTTTGAATTCGTCTTTTACGAAGGGGATTGATTGATTCTATAAGCCTCTGGATGATGGCTGAGAAGAGGGAAAAAGCAAACGCTGCGGTCACTCATCATTTTCTCCCAAAAATTCATGTGAGACATGTTTAGTCAGCTATCCCACGGGGCTGTACACGCATACATCCACACGCTGCTGTACATCCACACGCATACATCCACAACCATCTCCGTCTCCGTCCCTCCGTCCACCCTCCGTTTCCGCTATCCCCATCTATTCATTCGAGTAACCGACAATGGCAGCGCCTCTACAACCTCAGCAACCAATGCAGCACCAAATATTGCCACGACAGGATCCAGTTATGCAGGCTGTCATCGAGGCCGATTTTCGTCCCATAGACCTTACTATCGATTCTAATAACGTGGCAGCGCTCTGCGGACCACATTCTCGTGAAAAGTGTGATGAGTGCGATGTGGACTATGTTCAGCTCAACCGCCTATCTAAGGTCCTCACTGCCAACCCCAAACTACCTTTCCCACCGCCACCCAATGTCGTCAATCAAAAATTGTCCCAGATCGTCAACCAGACAAAGGAAGAAGGCAATGTGCGTCTCGCATGTATCATACCAATGATGTCTGACTGAGTCCGCATCAATGATAACAAGGCCCTCTTCCGAACACACCAATGGGAGAAGGCCATCGGTCGCTACACCCAAGCCGCCGGTTTTGCGATGCAGCGTGCACCTTGGGAGGCCCAGCAACTCTTGCGTGAGGAGCTCTCGACCGTCCTCTCCAATCGCTCTGCAGCCCATTTCGAGAACGGAGACCTCCTTTCTGCCGTCACCGATGCTGAGGCAGTGATTCAACTGAAGAAGCCCTGGTCCAAAGGTCACTTCCGCAAGGCTAAGGCGCTCATCGCTCTTGGTCTTCTATCACAGGCGAAGGAGACCGTTCAATATGGATTACAGTTTGATCCTACCAACGTGGTAAGTTACATCTTCCTGCGACGCTGGGAAAGGACACTGATGGTCACTGCAGGAGATGAGGGGCGTGCTTCAAGACATAGAATTCGTCCTGCGTAGCTACGCAAATCAACCGCGCCCGGACGCTTCGGAAGGCTTCGATGAGAATGCTGCATGATTTATGTACATACCCCTGCATTATTTACTGCCCTAGACTGTTAATGTCACATCAGTTGATGCCATTGACTTGTTACAGTACAGACACCTCCGCATTGTTTGCCGTCTTGGTGTATCATCGCCAGCATTGCCCTGGACGAACACGAATAGGTACCACTGTCATCCTGCCAATCTTGATAAGAAGACGAGCCGGTACAAGTAACATGATCTGGCAAACTACCGAAATCACCATTACCTAGGCACATACAACATGAAGACAACAAAACCCTAAAAGGAATGACGCAAAAGGGACCCGTATAGTATAGGGATATCTTCCTACGCGCTCTCCCTTGTCAAATGTGGATCAATGACTTGAAGTGCTTCAACGCATTCTCGTGGTTCACGGAAAATGCGAATCACAACATTCGTCGGCAACTCCGCGCATGCTTTCCATAGACGCGTTTGTAAGTGCATGCGTTTCTTGTCCGGTTCGGATAAGGTCAAGCGATGAGTCAGTGTCGGCATAGCAGTGTGCGTGGCAGTTTGCGATAGGGTGTCATAACTCGCTGGCTCTGTGAACAGCGTATCTGCGTATGATCTCTGCGCGTCCACTGTGGACGATGAGGAAGTCCTCGAAAAGTAGTCATCCGTTGGTGATTCGGATGCATGAGACGATGAGCCCGTAGACGTAGACTTGGGTGACCATCGCCCTCGCGACATAGACATGCCCCATGGACTCCTCTTCTTCCCGCCCTCTCGAGCGTGGATACCAGTAGGATCCTCGATACCGCCTCCGCCATCCTCGTAGGTGTTCACGTCGCGAATGAAGATACAAAGGATCTGCTCCGGGTGCTCATGCGCAACGGCGGCGTAGAGCTCGAGGTCTTGTTCGCCTGAATCTCCGACAAGAATAAAGCGCGAGTGTGGAAACGACGTTAAGACTTCAAGGACGCCATCGCGCTTCCGGTCTGAGGGCGGAGAAAGCAGGCCGGTGAAAAGAGAACGTGTCCCGTAGGACCGCAAGCGCACAGAGCCAGTGGGCAACTTGGCCAGTCGAAAGAAATCAGTAATGACGGGGAGGAGTTCGAAGGGACCGTTTGACTAAGGCAAGTGAGTTTTCTTTGAACGCTCGGGAGTGGAGATGAATGGGAGGCTCACCACATAGTGGAATCTGACGCCACGACGCCACATCTCAGTATACCACTCTCCCATCCCAGGTATCAAGTTTTCTTCCAGATCCTTGACAAAGACGTTATGGAACACTGCACGTGCGCCGGTGTGAATCCCCGATAGCTTCACGGTATCATCAATGTCTGAGATGACGCGGACTGGAGAGTACGTGAGAGGAACCCGCTCGCTCGTTACTGCGGTGGGGATGGAAGGCGCCAGGGGGGGTGGCACATACGAATGGTGCCCAGTGTGTGTGTGAGGGGTACTTGGAGGCGACGGCGGCGGCATGAGCTCCGCAGTGACAGAGAAATCATGTTCACAATGGGGGTCGACAACCCCCATTGGGGTGTCTTTGGGATAGGTGCAGAGGGATTCCCAAGGGATAACAAAATGGATCTTGAATGCGCCGTCTGCGTCAGTGACGACCCCGTGAACAGCTAGGGGTTTTTCAAGAAGCTCCAGTTTGCTCGGGCTCACGGATTCGACCTGGCCCTTTGTCAAATCAATGTGAGGGCGGACAGAAATCTGCACTGTGCGATTCGAAAGCACGCCGGCCCAGAATGGGTGTAGACGAGTCTCGAGATTTAAGTGCCAGCGATGAAGATGTAAATTGTCGGTGATGGAACACGAGGCCGCTTTGGGGCGTAATACTTGGGGCAGATCGTGGGGGTGGAGGCAGATGTGGAAGTCAACAATGGACACTCGTTTGATGATGTGGTAGATATTGGCATTGAGCTGAGATGTGTGGCAAACTCTTTCGTGGATTGGTGTAACATGTGCCCCTCGAGCTCTTCCATGATGTCGTCAGGGAGAATCGTCTTTGAGAGGAGATCCTCTGCAGATTCGGTCAAAGTGTCAGTCTCCGAGTCGTGCGGGAGGTTGTCCTCAGAGTCATGATGACATAGATCCGGCAGCTTCGGTAGGGAAGCAAAAGCTAATCAGGCGTTCAGCTCGTACAATCAAGCGAAGCAAAAGAGGTACCAACTTTTCGCCAGCTTTAATAGCAGTGCGTTTGGGGTCCTATGTTTGACAACATAACCGGAGACAAACACCTCGATGTCATACGGGGCACCTGCAGACCACTATCAGCTCTCGCCTTAAATAGAAAGTGTTGAGAAGTACCGGTGCGATTGGACAGCTCGGGCCCAGCGTGGTATCTTCTTGATGCCCAACCGGGAAGGAGTACGATTCTTTCTGTGCTCGTCACAGTATCTGACTCGCTGTAGGATCTCTTGGAAAACCTGCGGCTTGAAAAGTGAGTCCAGCTATGCTTCTTCGCATCACCGTCGACATGTGCAATCTCGCTGGTTAGGTGGTATGGTACGGTGATGAATGGTGGTCGCGGTGCGGCAGATAATCTTTAATAGGGGCAAGGTACGAAGCTGCGAGTGACCTGAACGACGAGTGTCCGCGCATTTCTTGAGCCATGGGAGAAGAGTGGTCAACCTGGCCGGGGGAGATCGAGTGGATGTCAGTCACAGTGCAGGGTTATTGGCGAGGGATGGGACGAGGGAATTGAAAAAAGGGAATGTGGAGAGCTCGCTCGATGTTTGCGGAGATGATATAAACGTGCAGGCACTGAAACATGCGAATCAGCCGAGGGTTGGGTTGCTGCACCTTCACACCACCTTAAAAGCGACTAATGGAGAAGTGGGCGTTCAATCAGCGACATGCCAGGGCCGCACCTGCAACCTTCGACCATCGACCATCAGGCTCAGGCGGTCAGTTGGTCTCAAGCTCCACATCGCGAGGCAACAACGTTTCACTCCACTCCTCGCCTCGCCTCCCCGTGGAAATTCGTTCCGATGAGAAGAGGGTAAGTGGTATAATGATATTGAGTAAGCACAATAAGAATATCCACAGTAGTGCTACAACTATTGAGTACATGGCTCGTGTCACAAACTGTCCGAATCACTTCCAGACGATGGAAGATCCCAGTCTAGGACAGAACCTCTCGTCTCTGCTAGTGCGAGGGAGACCCTGATGTTGGAGAACCAGATATCGGAGAGCGTCGGTGATGACAACAATGGTGACTCGGCGGATGTGGCTGCCAGTTCATCTGTGTTGTCACATCGTGTAGCTATTGGTACCGCACTCTTTGCCGTGATCCTAGAGCACGTTTGGATTCGGGGGCCTGCGACTCGCTCGAGTATAGGCGAAGTATTCGGCTCGTCTTCTTCCGGGATCGGAGGCAAACTGTGCCATTCCACTTCCTCCAAAGGGCTGTCTCCGAGCTCGTCCCGGTCCGACTTGGTCTGAGCGAGAGCTGTAGATAAGCGCGTGTCCAAACACAATTTCTTTCCCGAAAATCCTTGGAGCTTCCCGCGAAGTATATCTTCTACATCTTCCCCGCATATCCGCGCCGCTTCCGCCGCCTGATACTTGAGTGTCATTTCTTCTAGGCGAGCTTCGAGGGCACGCACCGAGATTGGAGCGAGGTTATGTGAAAGCTGTTCGTCCCGGTGGGCAGATACGGGAGGGTCTACATCCTTGACTCCGGAAAGAGGTCGTAGCTGTTCATCAGGATCCATGACGAGAGTATCGATAGACCCCTCGTCAGATGCGAGTCGGCATCATTGACGTCGAGAATGTCATCCTGAATGGGAGGGCCGTCGGGCAACCTTGTCAAGGTGCGGGTATATCGATCGAGTTCTTGACGCAATTCGCGGATTGTGCCCTCTGCACTGTCAAGCCGGCCCGTGCAGCAGCCAACTCGTCCGCCAATGCGTAGACCTTTCCCATGGTCACGCCTAACTCGTCCCTCAGGTCTCCGTTCTCCGCATCCGTAGTCCGATGTTGATGACGTGCTGCAGAGGCTTCCACCTCGAGCTGGATAATCCGATTCGTCGAGGTGACCGCGTTTTGTTGTGCCCCCTCGAGCTCGAGGTGCAATTCCAGGATTTCGACATCCGCCGCTGCGAGTCTCTCTTGGGCATCGTGGAGTGTAGCTTCACGTTGTTGGCCCCACGCCTCGGAGGCGGCGAGTTCCTCGACCCTCTCCCGGAGATCCTGGATGAAGGTATCCTTGCACGCCAAAATAGATTTGTAACTCTCTTCGAGATCATCGTTGAAGGCGCGCGCCCCCTCCAAAAGTGTGCGGAGAAGAACAACTTGTGCCTCGAGGCCATCGATTTCCGACCGATATTCATCGACAGTCGCTTCCAAGACCTTGATGGCTTGTTGATCTTTCCTTGCAGCGTCCTCTAGAGACGCTACGCGGGATTGTTCCTGAACTGAGGACGCTTTCAAGCTCTGTACGAGACGACGCTCTTCCTTCGCGGCGATGCGGAGTTCCTCGTTGAGTCGGCGACCATGTTCAAGGTCAATCTCCAACTCCCGGATTCGGCTCTTGTCCCGCTCGGACGCGGCCTGTGCTTGTAAGACGAGACGCTGCATATCCTCCGCATCCTGCAATTGCCGGCTAGAGCTCTCAGGCTGATTCGTCTCCGGGACCGTGTCAGAAATCGTTTGAATACCCATTTCGACGCTGTTCGGACGTGCGTCCCGAGGAACACGTTCTGGGGGTTGGTCGAACAAAGGCAGTCCCTCTGTCATTTTTGCAACTGCCTCCAGGTCAATGGCGACCTGCGCTAGTACGTCCAGAATGTCATCATGGGAAATTCCTTCAAACTCAAAATCCTCCTCGTCGCTAGGGGACACTTGCGTCGGTTGCACTTGCAGCGGTTTCTCGAGTTCAGCAATGCGGGCCAGGTGTCGAAGGTTCTCTTCGCGTGCCTCTGCCAATTGCGTCATCTGCATCTCCGACTCGCGCCTGATATCCTCCAGCTCCTGGCGCTGAGCGGCAGACCCTGCGCGCGCGTCGCGTAGCTTCATGCGTAGCTGCTCGATCTTACGTTCCTGGAGCTGATAGGCACGAGCGTCTGCATGAGCATTGGCGCGGGCGTTGGTTAGACGACGATCATAAGCATCGAGCTGGCCTCTGAGGGTGTCGTTATTGTCTTGGAGGGAGGATACTTGCTGATCACGAGCACGGAGGACAACGTGGAATTCGCGGGATGGCCGCATGTTGACCCGGCGCGAACGAAACGACATGGTTGAGACTGCTCCGGAGGAGCCCTCAGTGTCGGACAGAGCAGGGAAGAGATCGCGTATATCGATGGCTACAGGAGATGTGGGGGCGCTTGTGGGTCGGGGTGCAGGTGGCTCTGCTTTTGTGTCATGCTTTGTGAACATTTCTGTATGGTATATCAAGACTCACGAAAGTCCGTGTCCGGAGTTTTGTGGGAAACAAAGGGACGACGAGAGGGGCCAGGGGCTGTCGGTGAGAAGAGATGCGGGCCGATGGATGGATGGGTGATATATGATTGCTGAGGGCCTCGTGCCAAATGCAAGGCATCCACGACATCGACACGTGAAACCTGGGCATGGCACCAGGAAAGGTCCGTGGTGTGAAAATAAGTCAGGAAAGCTGTGCACTTCCAGTCGAGAGAGAGGTCCCATTAAGCTGGCTAAGCCATTCAGTACTGTAGTTCGCCAAAAACAGTCAGGGCTGTCGCTCGTCTCGTCAGGCTTCGCTGCTACGAATCGGAAAGTAATATCGCCAAACTGAGCTCTGAGAATGATTATGATAGCCCTTTGTGACGAGAGTACTATGAAGCCAGTCAAGGAACCGACTAGCACCCAGGCCAAGTCAAACACGGAAGCATGAAGATATGAGTCCCTTCCGGTTTCCGTGCGGCGCTCTGACCCCAAGCCGGAAGCGGCCTCTTCTCCCTCCTCTGTTCATTCCTCCCCTTAGACCTAGTATCCGTTACTGTGGCTACCGAAAGAAGCTCCCAATGAGCAACCCGCCAAAACAGAAAGCTTCGCAGCCCTCCCATGGCAGCCGAGGGAAGCCGCTTCGCGGTCTCGCAAAGGATTCAGCTGATGTCCGCATCTCGAAAACACTCTCCTGGATCCTACGTCATGGAGCGAAGTCGGAAGGCCTCTACATGCGTCCAGACGGGTATGTTCGTGTAAGCGATCTGGTACGTCTGGATTTCATTTTGAGACAAGTGTGGAACTCTCCGTGAGATCGTGACATGATGTCAAGTTGGCTTCACCCAGATTGTCTTCGCCTACCCCTCTTGACCTTGCTGCTCTGCAACGCATAGTGGCCAATGATTCAAAACAGCGTTACATGCTACTCAAAGGCCCAGATGAGACTGCGCCGACGGCGGGCGAGGTTTGGTGGATACGAGCGAATCAGGGCCATTCACTGAAGGTACTTGGCAATACGTGCTCCGCACTGAGACCGCGCCGACTCCCACGCAGGAGGTCAAACTGGACCTGAAGCTGGTTCTGTCTGTCACAGATATTCCCATAGCGGTGCACGGGACGAATAGGGTGGCATGGGAATCAATAGGTTCGTCCTGGTTAATGTCGCTTTTGACGAGAGCATCACTGATCGTTGTGATGCAGCCGTTCAAGGTCTTTCGAGAAGGACGCGAAATCATATACATCTAGCCCAGGGCGTCCCAGAGGACGGTGTCATAAGCGGTTAGTTCTCATCCTCCGGAGTACCAGTTACAGGTCTTACTCTTCCTCAGGCATGCGCCAATCCGCTCAGGTGCTAATTTATATCGACGTACAGAAGGCCCTTGATGCAGGAATTGCTTTCTTTCTCTCAGAGAACGGCGTTGTCCTCACTGAGGGCGATGAGCACGGCTTCCTATCACCTGAGTATTTTCTTCGAGTGGAGGACCGTCAGGGTAGGCTCATTCTGGGTTGGCCCGCTTCCTCCACACCCACACAAACTGGCGCAGCGGATGCATCAAGTTAGTCCCATAGCTCTGTAGTAATCAAAAGTATTGCACAATTTCTTTTGGGTCTATCAATGTGCACCTTGGGTACAATATCCTACGTAGCACGGTTTATAAATGCGTTGTATTCCACCCCGTCCTCCTTGTAAATAGCAGTCCTTCCGGATTATTGAGGCCAACATCGTGTTGTGCCCCAGTCTAAGAGAGAGGGTGCGTGCTGGTAATGGCATGAAGTTGGATAATAAGTTAGTTCGTGTTATCGTTATCGGGCGGGGTGATGTGTGTTTGACGGTTTGGGCTGTGCACATGAATATAGCACGCTTACTACCTGTGGGCAACCATCATCGAAATCTATGATTAGAAAGAGCATCGGTTGCAGGTTGTGTTTGAAAACAAGATCTTATTCTAGTCGGAGTCGTTCATCAACCACCCGTGACGTTCGTGTCTGGGACCCGATGAGCTTCGTGTCCTGATGCTAGTGAGGTGGCGTCGCGCACGGGTGTGAGCTTGGCCAGTGTTGTCATTCAGCGGAGTTGTCAAACCACCAGTGATCTCACGCCGGATAAGACGGTCATGATTTGGTGGTCGTTCGACGATCCTGTCTGGGATTAGAACAGCGCTCTGTGACCCCAATGTCGAGCACTCACTCAACACTTGAATCGCGCCATTGACTCTGGTCTGTTGGCGGAGAGATGGTATCATCCTGCCCAGAGCGTTGGTCGACCGAAGCGCCGCGCTCGGCCATTCGCCTCCGCGGCCGAGGCTTTGGATTAGGAAGATCAAAGTGGCCTCTGGGTTCCTTTGCGTTACTTGGACCTTGCACACGCAAAATCCTCTGGCCCACTGGGATGGATGGCTGCTGCTCGCATGGCGAGGGCGCGTCGGTAATATCGATAACGTGGGGATCATCTACGTCGATTGGAGCACACATGCTGTGCCCGTCTGGCCTGCTCTGAGAATCCGGTACGGTTGGTGAGGCAACGGGCTTGATCACTGTGCTTTCAAAACATGCACCGATCACGATTGCTCGGAATAGGCTTTGGCTTTGGGTGGAACGCTCGCCGCTGCGGTCTAGGGGTGTGCTCTGGTGTCCGTTCTGTCCAAGTGATTGAAGGTTTGGTCTGGCCTGAGGGCAGGGTAACTGTGGTAGAAATGATTGTGGATGGGAGGGGTCCACTGCGAGGTTTGAAGAGATAGCCGCGGTAGTCGTGTACCCGTCCATAGCATCATCTGGACCGCTTTCCGCATCGGTACGCGAACCCGCCTTCTTCCGCTTCATCCTGCGCCGTGCAGTTGCGGTCTCCTCGATATCCGTTGTAGCGGCACTGCTGAGCATCTTTGGACGTTTAGTACCTTTGGTCTGGATATGGTGCTCGTCCTCAGAGTCCCCAGAACGAAGTAAGGCCTCCATTCGCTCCTCGTCCTCAAGTTCACGACGCCGCGCCTGTGCACGCTCAAGAACTATGTCCTCTCCCGCTCCGACATCAGGACCCTCGCTGGTGTCCGGAAACATCGCCACTCCATACCCGGCACTTTCGCGCATCGTCTGCACGGCCTTGGCCCGGTCCTGCCCTGTATCTTCCATGATCAACGCAAGAGCGGCTTCAGGAACAAGGATACGTTGTATGAATTCCTGTGGTGTAAGAGGCGTGATGGATTGCGCATCGAACGAGGGTAGAGGAAACAGGTTGTAGAGCGTCTGATGTAGGATCATTGAGCCCAACTCGCCATAACTGATATCTACTATCAGGATTTGAGAGTTCTTTAAGCTGGTGTGCACTCACTAGCCTGGTTGTGTCTTCTCAAAACTCTCGAACTGGCCCTTAACTCCCGAGGCAGCACGAGACCCCAATTTACGAACCTCCTTCATCACTGTTGTCCAATATATGCTTTCTTCCCTTGCATTACCTTCGTCTTGGACCAGTTTCGTGAGGCCACCAGTCAGTCTCTCAACGCGCTCCCTGATTTTCCCGAAATTAATGTTCGTCGGCCAACCTTTAGCCATAGCCTCAGGGATCTGATACGTCTCAAATCTATGACGTTTGCATGAGGCAACGTATATACCCATCAAAGCTCTAAGGCCACGGGGGTTAGTCGGGCGTGGATCCGGATACGCCTTACGGCAAGCAGCCTCGAGAAGGGAAAAATAAAACGGCGAAGGGTTAGGTGGAAGTTTCTCATCACAGAAAGGGCATAGGCTAGATGGATCCGCTGGTTCCCCAAATAAAACTGGAAATAGTCAGTATCCGCGCAACACCCTAAGAATGATGTCGCTGACAAGAATCATCCCCCAACACCTCCAAATCACTGGAGAATGGGTTGCTCCGGTCATTGTCTGGGCATGCCTGTTGAGTGAAAGTGGTTTTTCGGCGGGGAGTATGACTAGTTGCTTTCGATTGGGTCGCGGCCATGGGGAATGGTCGAAGCTGTAGCCTTCGCTTCGGGGACTCATCATCAGCGTCGTCGTCGTTTGCGATATCTAGCAAGTCTCGGGGATTCGTCTCTCGAAGAGCGATGGCAGAGTCCTGAGACGGTTCATGGACCGGCGATGACAAGGGAGAAGGAATCGGATAACGAGACTTGCGGTATTTACGAGGTATCGTCATACTAGAAAGGGTTCTTCGGTGAGTTTGTGAAGGGACGTTGTCTGTGGCGCCTTTGAGCAGGACTTTGCTTTTCCCTCCGTTCGGCTGGGAAACCATTGAATCTGAGATAAAGAGAGGATCCAAGGTAGGAAATTTCCGTGGACGACTCTTGAGCTTGAGATGTTTAGCACGCGGTGTCACTTCGCTGGAGTCATCCGAGTCCAGAGACTGGATCCCAGAAGCATGAGGAGAAGTAGGGGTAGACCGATTATTGATATCTGAGCTCTGTGAAGAGGCCTTGTTGTGAGGCAGTTTGGACGGTCTACACGAAACAGTGCCATTCGTACAACCTCTGGGAGTATTGGCATGTGATGAGTCATGATCATCGGCTTGCAAAGGTAATGTTAGGCCCGGAAATTTTTGAATTCCCCGTTGCGGGGAGACGTGGATTAATTGGTGTGTATACTCACTCAAAGGACCATTATCAGACGATGACCCATCTGATAACTCAGAAAGTCGTTCGTTCTCGTTGTTATGGAGGGTTGCAAGCATCCCATATGACTTGCTTTGTTTCAACGCTTTCTGGGTGGCCTTGTATGTCTTTCTTCGAGGAGTCGACGAGCGTCCTTCTTCCGGAACTGGAGTAGTGATCTTCTTGAAATCTGGCAGCTTCTTTTTCGGAAGGTGGTCAGGATGGTAATCCACTGTTCGCCCCTGGATGACGGCCTTCCCAGGTTGCTTCTTTTTCGTCCCGGGCTTACTTTTGATTGGAATTAGTTGCTCAACGTCGTCAGACCTAGAGCCAGACGAGAGAAAGTCCAACTCATCATCCGGTGATTCAACTATCCTCCTGGATGATTCCCGGCGTTTCGCGTTATAAGTGAAAGGTCTGGTGGTTTCTGCGTCGTTTTTGGCAGTCACAAAGGTTGTGCTTCCCAAGTCATCCCAGAGCGTCCCTAAGCCCATCTTTGGAGCAGGAGAGACCGAGCGGTCAGGTGGGAACATACCCAAATACAAGCCCTGGACTCACACCAGTCATTCTGTGTGAGAGGTACGGAGTTAAACAAACAAGCCAGACAGGGTTCCAGTTTTATGCGTTGTGGGGGTGGACGGATGGGCAGAAAACCCTTCTACGGAGCGGTGACTTCAGGCTCTATAAGTACGAGACATATCCGAGGTTGCGTAGGAGGCGGTTCATCAGCTATATCAGACATATGTTTTCAGGAAATGAGGCTACGGCGCACTTAACGAAGTCGTGCAGAGCGCGAAACACGTTCCTACAGTTGCGAGAGGCACTGAACGCGCTAAGGGCAACAGAGAGAGTCTTTCCACGTCGAGTTCTCACGTGCAGATGTGGCACAGGATTAACTGAGAAATTAGGTGGCCAAGAACCAAAAACGACTGAGCAGCGATACATGCGTCGAACGAGGCAATGCAACATGCTCACCTTCCGTGTCCGTGAATGCTGCCTTCCAACTCACGAAGCGTGTTTTCATCAATCGCGTCATCACGTGGCTACGATATGGTCCACGGTCCGGGGTCTGGTCCATGCAATTCTAGTAGGTTTATGCCCCTGTACACCCGTAAAAATCAAAACAGTACTATACCAGTTACGTAGCGTCCTTATCCTTATCATCCTTGATCCGTTTTTCACTTAGTTGCAATTCAGCTGCATCGCCCTGAGTCAATATTGGAATCGTCGGCGTTTCGGATTACACTGTGTGTGACAGTCCAGATGGCGCCCGCAATAACAATACAGTAAGAATAGTACACCCCCATAGCCTGCTCCACTCCAGGAGTCTTTAAGAACTATCCATTACAGTGGAAAAACCTATAGCACGCAATGACAGTATAAGGTGCTCCAAGTTTTTCAACGCAGGTGTGAACCTTGGGGTAAAAAGGTCGTTTGGCGGCACTTGCGCCAGTCTGCTCTCACGGGAAAATTGAGACGCTCCAATTGGTTGGTCGGGTCCGGCCGGTCCGGCCCGGAGCAGCTCGGGAATGCGGAATCAAATAAAAGGGTGCCAGTTTCCCGAATCTCCTCGACGCAGACCCCCATCAACCTCCGCATCGTCAACACGATGCTCAACCTTGCCTCCCGCTCTTCCCAGGCATGGCGTTCCATCCAGCGCCTTGCGAAGGGCATGGCCAGTGTTACCGAAAGAATTGGTGATACCAAAGTTCCTGTGTCCCTTCTTGAGACCGGCGCATATATCAACTACCAACGAATTGAGGACAATCTGGCCATCGTCCGCGACAGGTACGTTTCCTGATTGAACTAGTTTTATTCTGTTTTAATTGCACACTAGGCTCAACCGCCCTCTCACACTTTCGGAGAAAATACTCTACGGCCATCTCGATGACCCACATAATCAAGACATTGTCCGCGGCGTTAGTTACCTCAAGCTTCGTCCGGACGTAAGCATCCGCTCGTCACTCGCGACTAGTCTAATCATTTCGTCGTAGCGAGTAGCCTGCCAGGATGCGACAGCGCAGGTCAGTTGATTCATCGTCTATTCGATTACCCTACCTCTCGGCTTCTCAACAATCACGAGCCTTTCAGTCACAACATAGTAAGACTGACGTCATTGTCATTAATTATAGATGGCCTTGTTGCAATTTATGTCTGCTGGCATGGATACAGCTGCGGTGCCGACTACTGTTCACTGTGACCACCTGATCGAAGCGCAAATAGGTGGCGTCAAGGATCTTGAGCGTGCCAAGGAGATCAACAAGGAAGTATACGACTTTTTGGCTACTGCCACGGCTAAGGTAAGTAGCCTTCCTGCATCACGTCCCCCGTTTCCCCTTGATTTTTACTGCTATATGTCAGTATGGTCTTGGTTTCTGGAGACCCGGTTCTGGTATCATTCATCAAATCATTCTCGAAAACTACGCGTTCCCTGGTGGTCTTATGATTGGTACCGACTCACATACTCCCAATGCGGGCGGTCTGGGAATGATTGCATGCGGCGTGGGTGGTGCAGATGCCGTTGACGTCATGGCAGGAATCCCTTGGGAACTCAAAACTCCTAAGGTGATCGGTGTAAATCTCACTGGCAAGATTAGTGGCTGGACCACACCAAAAGGTTGGCGGTTCTGTTTTCTTATGCTTTTCTGACCTTAATGCTGGCCGTAGATGTATCCTCAAGGTTGCTGGCATTCTTACAGTCAAGGGTGGTACTGGTGCAATCGTTGAATACAAGGGTCCTGGTGTAGAAAGTCTCTCGGCAACTGGGATGGCAACCATCTGCAACATGGGTGCGGAGATTGGTGCGACAACTTCACTCTTCCCATTTAATCAACGCATGGTGGGCTATCTGAATGCAACTAAACGTCCCGATATTGCCAAATATGCACAACGGTTCGCGCACAACCTGCGTGCGGACAAGGGTGCTGATTACGATCAGGTCATCGATATTGTGAGTCTGGCTCCATGGTCGCCCCACCATCACTGAGCTTCGCTTATTGCAGAATCTGTCGGAATTGGAACCACATGTCAATGGCCGTTCACGCCAGATCTTGCAACTCCTATCTCCAAATTCAAGGACGAAGTCGTGAAGAATGGCTGGCCGTCCGAACTGAAAGTTGCCCTCATTGGTTCTTGCACTAATTCCTCGTACGAGGATATGACCCGTTCTGCGTCTATTGCTCGAGAGGCTGCTGACCACGGCCTTGAGATCAAGAGCAAATTCACAATTACTCCCGGCTCAGAACAAGTCCGAGCTACGATAGAACGTGATGGCCTGATCAGTACCTTCGAAGGCGTTGGCGGTCTTGTTCTTGCGAATGCATGTGGTCCTTGCATTGGCCAGTGGGATCGTCAAGACGTCAAGAAGGGTGAAGTTAACTCGAGTACGTGCACTTACCCCCGAAATCAATGTGTATTAAGGGCTTCACAGTTATCACGTCATATAATCGCAACTTTACGGGCCGCAATGACGCGAATCCCGCTACACACGCCTTCGTGGCTTCGCCTGACATTGTCACAGCCTTTGCTTTCGCAGGCGATCTTCGCTTCAACCCATTGACTGACACTCTTACTGGATCCGACGGCAAGCCCTTCAAGCTCTCCGACCCCTCTGGCAAGGAGCTCCCACCTCGTGGCTACGACCCTGGTCAGGATACATACCAGGCGCCTCCTGTGGATAGGGTGTCAGTCAATGTTGTTGTTAACCCCCAGAGTGACCGCCTTCAACTGCTCCAACCTTTCAAGCCGTGGGACGGCAAAACTCCCGAAGATCTCCCCATACTGATCAAGGTCAAGGGCAAGTGCACAACTGATCACATCTCAGCTGGTGGCCCCTGGCTCAAATATCGCGGTCATCTCCAGAACATTTCCCGTGAATATTTTTTTTCGTGGTTATTTGTTCCGTGACTTACCATTGTACAGAAAATTGCCTAATCGGTGCGGTCAATGCTGAGAACGGGGAAGCAAATAAGGTCAAGAACCAGATCACAAGCGAGTGGGGTGGAGTGCCCCAGACCGCTGCCCACTATCGGGACAAAGGAATCAAGTGGGTCGTTATTGGTGACCATAATTATGGGGAGGGCTCTTCCCGTGAGCATGCTGCACTTGAACCACGATTCCTGGGTGGCCTTGCTATCATCGTTCGCTCTTTCGCTCGCATCCATGAAACGAACCTGAAGAAACAAGGCATGCTCGCGCTCACCTTTGCCGACCCCGCTGATTACGACAAGATCCAACCATCGGATAAGGTATCTATACTTGGACTAGAGAGCTTCGCCCCGGGCAAGAACTTGACATTACTTGCCAAACACTCTGACGGGTCGACTGACGAAATATCACTTGCTCACTCGTTCAACGAAGGTCAGATCGAGTGGTTCAAAGCCGGATCGGCGCTCAATTTGGTGAGCCACACTGCCTTCTGTGGTCCGTGAAATCCGCTAACAGCTATATTCAGATGGCGGCTAAGGCCAAGGGGAAAGCTATATAGTGGGTGGCAAGCCGAGTTACGCACGATTTGTCTGTTGTAACGTTACTTGGAAAAGAACCCCCACATCGGAACACCATGCATCACCTACCACGTGACACACATTGCTATCATGTACGAAGCCCAATTGGCGATGAATTGCTTTTGTTCTCGCAGCGCGTATGATATACTCTCATTCTTACTTTACGCTTGTACTGTTTGAACATGCAGCGATCCAGTTTGTGTGAAAGATTGTTACAGATCGGCAGTTTTGAACACCCATGGCTCAGACTGGTCGAATGCCCATATCAGGGGATAGCGCCAGGACAGCGTCGGGATGTGCTATGCTTAGGATAGATCGACTAAGTTGAACAACATCTCCGCCTCAATGCAAAGTACCACTATCTAGCTTTCCACTTTCTCGCCTTCCTCATAACCTTCCACCTTCATGTCGTTCAGCCCGAGGTCCTCATTTTGTTCCCAAGTGCGGTCATACAACTCGATCTCTAGGTTCGTATCGGGATCAGGCGCATACAGGTTCTGCACATACGAATTTGCCAGTGGGTCGTCAAGAATGACGGTAAAGGGGCGCTCGGCATTTTTCACCTAGGACAACCCTCCATTAAAGTGGAAGCCCCCATTGACATGAGATCGTACCGCTTTGAGACTTCCCAAGAAATTTTTGAACTTGTTGCGCTCCTGGATATCGGGGCCGTCTGGGTCGGCGCTGCCCACAGAGTCTCCGGCGGCAAAGACCTTCTCAGAGAGTTCTTCGTAGACTTGTTCTAGGATCCCCTCCAGCGTGGTGAACCTGCCTCCCAGAGTCCCAGCCTGGAGTACGAGATCGATTTCTGGTATGGTGAGGCCACATGTCTCGCTCTGAGCAACGACCTCATTAGAGGGCAGTCACAATCCCCATCAACAAAAGGGCACACTTTAAGAAGGTCCCTACTAAGATCCTCGCCGTCTTCGACCCGAAGTGTGATGCGCTTCCCTTTTTCAGATATCGCCGCGCCTGATTTTACCTCGTTGTCCCTATAGCCACAGCGGTCGCAGTTGGTAGACATGATGAGGATATCCTACTGGATAAGTGAGAGGTGGTTACGCCAATCATAGGGATTGTACCTTGAAGTAAGGAATTACTACTTTCTTCATCATCGTGTCGAGAGGGTGGCCGCAACTGGAGCATACCCCTGGGAAGATGTAAATTTCCTCGTTGCCGTCGTCCGTGGGTGCAGTTTCGGTAGTATCATCATGCTCGCCAACGCCAGAGTCACCATCGGCATCAGCTGCGACAAGTCCAAGGGCGACGTTCTGCTCCTGTGTCCGACGATAGGTTCTGAGATTCCACTTTGGATCAGCCATGGAGTCCACAAACTCGATGAATGAGTTCCCAGCCGGGTCGTCGAGTTTGACTGTAAAGGGTGGCATAGATCTGTCTAAATTGGTAGCCCCCGTGGGCGCGGCACCTTCTTCGCCACCCTCATCTTCGTCCTCATCAAGTACGATGACTTTTAACTTGTCAAGAAGAGTTTGTATTTTGGCGAACGTATCCTCGTCCTGGATGCGGCGTAAAGGTTGATCATAGCTCAAGTCACGGATCACGTTTTGGATTATTCCTTCTACCGTTGTGAGCTGGCCCTTAGAGTCTGGGATAGTCAGCTCGTACTCCGGAATTGTAACGGTACAGGTCTCGGACTTGACTATTTGGCGATTAAGATCCTGCCTCGAAAGTATACGGGCGGTGTAAATTGTTCCTTCGGCTGAACGGAACCGAGCATAGTTAGATAGGAACCTCTATGTGCAGGGGATTGCTTACGTCGAATGACACCGGCGGACTGGATCTCATTATTGGAAAAGCCACAGTGTTCGCAACGGAAGGACATCAGAATCACTTCGTGGAAATAAGGAATCGAGGTCAATAGGAGCCGCGTAACTCCCTATATCCGCTTTATTTCTCCTACGTCTACACTGAGCACGGGGAAAGGATGGTGCTCACCTGCTCCTCGCAATTCACACAATATGACTCGATTTCTTGCACTACGCGATCATCGTCCTCAGTTGGGGGTGCATCGGTAGTTTCGTTGACTTTATCCGAGTCTGCCGAGCCATCTGTCTGTTGTGCAAGATTTCCAATTGGTGGGAAGAGACTTCCTACAGCCATGTCCCTTGCTTGAGTGAACGCGTGAATGTGAAAGCCAAACGCGGCACCAAAAACAAAGCAGATCTATATCGGTTTGTGATTTGCTGACTAAGCAACTTGTTCTTTCCCCTCGCACAGCTACGAGTACGACTCGGACGGAGTGTGCGTGCCGCCCTATAAAATGAGTGTGTGGGTAAGTACGTTTCCAATTCCACGCAGCAACGTCTTATGCACTCCCTGCTACATAGACGGAGCATCAGAATCCCGAAGGGAGAACATACTGGTTTAATACCACCACAAAAGAAAGTGTATGGGAGAAGCCAGATGGTTTGTTCCCGTTGCGCTCCCTTGCTTGTCTTCTTTTGCTGAAATAACTTGCAGAGCTCAAATCTCCGTTTGAGGTGTGTCAAACATGGTCTTCCTTTGATCGCTCAACCAACTGAGCCGTAATGTCACAGCGAGCGCTGAATCAGACACCATGGAAAGAATACTTTTCTGGTGGCAAGAAGTATTATTACAATGTACGCTCTGCCAGCTGTGTCTTGTACCAGCTCATGACTTCTGTAGACTACGACGAAGGAGTCCAAGTGGGACATGCCGGAGGAGCTTTCGTTACTCATGGAAATGGTTGAGAAGGAGACCCAAGAGGCTCTGGCACCACCAGTTCCCTCGTACGCTGCGCTTTCCTTCTTTGTATAATACTCTGACACGGCATTACCTTAGTCCTGCTCCTCTAGCCATTACTGCGGCCCCTGCGGCGGTTCCCCAACCTGGTGCCTTGGTCCCTTTAGGCGCGGACACCCTCCCCGAGCAAACGAGTCAAACGACACCGAACCTTCACCAACCAACGCCATCCGCGCTTCCCGCGCGTCCTAATCTCCCTGATGAGCCGACCATTCCCCATAATGGCTTTGCGACGTTCGAAGAAGGCGAAAAAGCTTTCATGTATCTGTTGCGCAAGGCTGGTGTTGATGCAACCTGGACATGGGACCAGACAATGCGTGCCATCATAACAGATCCGCTATACAAGGCATTGAACTCGCTTGCAGAGAAAAAAGCTACTTGGCAGAAAGTACGCCCTATCATCTTTCTTGTCGACCCCGCTCTGACCCGGATTTACGGCAGTATACTGAGGGATTGAAAGCTAAGGAGCAGGAGGAGAGGGACGCTCGCCTCGCCAAGATACGCCCGGCGATCCGTAACATGTTAAAGGGGAATCCTAACGTGTTCCACTACACGACATTTCCCACTGCAGACAAGCTCTTTGCGCAGCACCCAATCTGGCAGCAGGCGCGGATAGAATCAGAACGAAAGCTAATTTTCGAGGAGTATGTATCTGAGCTGAAGCAGCGTGAAGTGGTATGTGTTACGTTGCTCCTTTGAAATCTTTTTTTGAAGTATCGTTCAGCAAGAGAACCGGGCGGCGCGCAACCGCGCCATAACAAAGCTCATGTCCCTCTTCAAACAGCTCGGGGTCGATGTTCTCACACGTTGGCGCAGCGCACATTCTCTTGTGCTCGAGTCGGAGGAGTGGCAAAGCGATGAAGACATGAGGCAGCTCCCTGGCCTGGATATCTTACTCGCGTTTGAGGATTACAGCCGGGTTCGTGAACGCGAGTTTGAGGATGAAATGCGGCGTAAGCAGGTTAACAAATCACGCTCAGAACGCAAAGCTCGCGAGGCTTTTAAGGTAATGTTGCGGTCTTGACCTTTCTGCGTCTCCATCATTGAACGCAATTAGGCACTTCTGCAAGAGCTTGTCGCCTCCGGCGATATCAAGGCGCGTTCCAAATGGAAGTACGTTTATCCAAAATTCTCGTCCGATAACCGCTACCTCGACATGCTTGGCAAGCCCGGATCGAACCCAATCGAATTGTTCTGGGATGTAGTGGACAATCTCGACCAGAAACTGGACGCGAAGATTGCTACTGTAGAGGCAGCTATCAAGCGCTACAGTTCTAAGCTCAGTTCCGATGTCGAAGGTAGTTCCCGACCATGGTCGGTTCAACCAGAGACGACAGAAGCCGACTTTTTGAAGGTTGTGCAGGAGAATGGTGACGAAGAATCAGCTGCTCTCACTGGGAACGAGTTAAACCAGATCTTCACTACGGTATTTCTCTACTCCACAAGATCATGCTATTCTATACTTATCTCGTGATGCAGCTGCATGAGCAAATTCTTAGGCAGCAGGCGGACGAGAAGCGGCGAGCCGAACGGAGGGCGCGGCATATGCAAGATGACCTACGCTATGCGATAAAAAAACTTCCTGAAACCATTGACCTCAACGTTGGCTACGATGAGGTGCGTGTTTTGCAGCCTTGCATAGTTCGGGCTAACGGCGATGTAGGCTCTGCCGCTCATTGAGCACCTTCCTGAATTCAAGGCCCTCGATGACGAGGGACGGCGTGCAGCGTTCAGCAAGTTTGTCAAGAGACAAAAGGTGTGGCTACTGTCTCCTTGGATTTGCATGGAAGATCTTATCACTCATTCCGCAGGAACGTCTGCGTGAGATTTCGGAGGATGGTGGTTCGACAACTAGCCGCAAGCGCAAAGAACCTAATCACCGCGAGACAGAGAGAGAGCGCGACAAGGATCCGCGAGACAGAGACAGAGAAAGGGACAGGGATAAGGACAGGGATCGCGACCGCGATCGCGAACGAGAAAGGGATAGGGACCGGGACCGGGACCGGGACAGAGATTACTATGAGCGTGATCGCGACCGCGACCGTGATCGTGACCGCGATCGGGACAGGGAACGGGAACGGGAACGGGATCGTGACCGCGACCGCGACCGTGAAAGGGAGAGAGACCGTGGCTCCCGGTACCACCGTGGGTATGACGACGACACACGACGGTCATCGCGTGACTATGGCCGCGATCGTGAACGGGATTGGGAGGGCGACTCGCCCCGAGAACGTCGTGACCGAGACCGAGATAAGTATGCCACACGAGGACCAAGTTCGAAAAGGGAGGACAGAAAACGGCGTGCAGGAAGGGATGGGGAGGATGACCGAGGCAGCCACGATGAGCCACGAGAGAAGCGTGAGGCGGAGGGCGATGAGCGAAGTGAGAAGGTGCGTTGGGTTCAGTTTCTTAAATCCCAACTTTTCTAATGCTCATGCATAGAGGGCAAGGTATGATGCAGAAGCCGCTCCGCCCAAGGACAAGGATAAGGATCGAAAGGGCCGCGCCGAAACACCAGAGGAGGGAGAGATATGATAGTTTGATCTTTTCCTGTAATTCCCGCTCTTGTGAATGTGAGGGTTTCATATCGATTCTATATTATGTCTACGTCACAAAGGTGCCTGCTCCTCGGGAGGATGGACATGAATTGGGCCTATCCGAAGACGGGTATACGTCTGCTTGTGCGGAATAGTTCTCTCGTACCCTTTTCGTCTCTTCTTCTTAAAGATATGCTCCATCTTTCCTTTTGTGTGCTCGACGACTGTGGCCTCCACGAAGACGTGGCTAGTCGGGATAACCGGGGTCCCGCGAAGAGTGTACTCGCGCGAGCCAACCTCGTGTATTTGGGACAAAGATAAAACATCTCCCACACGGGCGTCATTGAGGCGCGGCACAGTTAAAAGATCCTTCGGAGCAAGAAGATATTTTCTGCCAGCGATAGAGGCTATCACGTATTGGTTGGGCTGAGAGCGAATGAGAGCGAGCGCATTGGAGGTCGATGAGGGGGTTTGCGCGCTCGTGTGAAGTGCTCGAGTGACCTGCTGCCGCAGAAAGGGTACTGGAACAAGGTGAGACGAGGAAGACGGTCAGCAAGAGATAGAGATGCCACGTACAGCGCGTCCACGTCCATCCCGCTGCCATGTTGTCTCACTGGCCAGGCGGCTGTCGGCCCGTTGTTCGGTGGGGTCAGCGGACCCGGCTTTACCCGAACGTGTTTTAAACTCCGATCAAACCTTGGAATTCGGGAAAGTTGGCGGCGCTGGTCTGGCAACAACTCGACTTGCCACCTTGCAACCCGAAAGCGTTCGCTATCCTCTTTTTCTGCCCCCTTCCTTCTCTCCATGCAGAAATTCGCCCTCCTAAATGCTAGCCGCATGGCTACGCTCGCCGCAGCCGGAAAGGTGGTTTCATTTTTTCTTAATCATTTTTTCCTTTCACCTACGCCTGTTCTTAACATCACATCCGACTCCAGAACGCTTCCCGCGTCGCACCGGCCGTTGCGCGGTCATATGCTACTGCCAAGCCTGGTTCGCCACATTGTCGTGTTGTTTCTCATCCACCCGGCTGACTTGTTACCTTGGCGCTCATCCTACCGTCCTTGCTGTGACACGTCATATTAGCTGCGTCGGAGGTGTCCTCCATTCTAGAATCTCGGATAGCTGGTTCTTCCGTTGGTAGCAATGTTGAAGAAACTGGTCGTGTTCTCAGTACGTTTTAATTTTTTCCCAGACTCACCACACAAGTTGATCACCGTGTTCCTTCTTCAGGCGTCGGTGATGGTATCGGACGCGTCTGGGGTCTCAAGAATGTGCAAGGTTTGCGTTATCTCACCCAGTGCTGAACCCCCAATTGCTGAGTTCAGATATCTACATAACTAGCGGAGGAAATGGTGGAATTTTCCTCCGGTGTCCGTGGAATGTGCTTGAACTTGGAGGCTGACAACGTCGGTGTCTCGATCTTCGGTAACGACCGTCTCATCAAGGAAGGCGACACCGTCAAGCGCACTGGCCAGATTGTCGACGTTCCAGTCGGCCCTGCACTCCTCGGTCGTGTCGTCGATGCCCTCGGCAACCCCATCGACGGTAAGGGCCCCATTGAAGCGGCCGAGCGCCGTCGTGCCTCTCTGAAGGCTCCCGGCATTCTTCCCCGGCGTTCCGTAAACCAGCCCATGATGACTGGTATTAAACCCATCGATGCAATGGTCCCCATCGGTCGCGGCCAGCGTGAGCTTATCATTGGTGACCGTCAGACTGGCAAGACTGCTGTTGCCATCGACACCATCCTCAACCAGAAGCGTTGGAATGAGGGTAAGGACGAAGAGAAGAAGCTCTACTGCGTCTATGTCGCTGTCGGCCAGAAGCGCTCTACTATCGCGCAGCTCGTCAAGACTCTAGAGGAGAACGATGCCATGAAGTACTCCATCATCGTTGCAGCTACTGCTTCGGAGGCTGCACCCTTGCAATATCTTGCACCGTTCTCTGGTTGTGCAATGGGTGAATGGTTCCGTGACAATGGCAAACACGGTAAGCACTCTAATGTGTTGCATCAGAGCTTCGCACTTATTTATCTCCTGGATAGCCCTCATCATCTACGATGATTTGTCTAAGCAAGCAGTGGCCTATCGCCAGATGTCTCTTCTCCTCCGTCGTCCCCCGGGTCGTGAGGCTTACCCTGGTGACGTTTTCTACCTGCACTCTCGTCTCCTTGAGCGTGCTGCAAAGATGAACGACAAGTTTGGTGGAGGCTCACTCACTGCGCTTCCCATCATCGAGACGCAGGGCGGTGATGTGTCTGCTTACATCCCGACCAATGTATGTTCTCATGTATGAACCTTTTTTGGGACACTTTTGACAAATTTGGGATTAGGTCATCTCTATTACCGATGGCCAGATCTTCTTGGAGGCTGAGCTCTTCTTCCGTGGTGTCCGCCCAGCAATCAACGTTGGTCTTTCTGTGTCCCGTGTCGGCTCGGCCGCGCAGACGTATGTGCTCTAGTACTCCTCTCTGTCACCCCCCTTGACTCTGTCTCAGTAAGATCATGAAGAAGTTCGCTGGTTCACTAAAGCTTTACCTCGCTCAATATCGTGAAGTCGCAGCGTTTGCCCAATTCGGCTCTGATCTTGATGCCTCGACACGTTTCCTTCTTGCTCGTGGTGCCCGCTTGACCGAGCTACTCAAGCAGGGTCAGTATCAACCACTTTCAATGGAGATCCAGGTTCCAATCATCTACGCCGGAGTTAACGGTCTTGTGCGTGTTTCGTTTACATTTCGTGGATGGCTCAGCTGAGACGGGCTATAGTTGGACTCAATCCCCGTAGACAAGATCACTAAGTGGGAAGCTGAATTCCGTGAGCACTTGACATCGACTCAGGGCCCGTTGCTCGAGAAGATTGCGACGGGCAGCGTTACGCCCGAAGTGGAGGCGAACATTAAGAAGGTCGTTGAAGATCACGTTTCGCAGTTCTCTTAGACCTGCCCCGTTTGTAGACGGCGGGGAGGAAACCAAAAGACAAATACACCCTTCTCTTGTTAACCTCATTCATGCATCACATTATAACTAGACTATCTAGTACTCTCATTCGGTCACTCGCAGCCGAAGCTGCTCGAGGGGAGCGCAGTCTGATATTAGTGACTTGATCTGTGACGTGACGGGCCTCACCCAGGCGAATTGATGGCACAATCCCGATGCCTCGATGGGCCGGAGTCCCAGTACTCCACATCCCGACTTGAAAAGCTTGAATTATGTCGTTGATATTTCCCAACAAGTTCTGATCGATTCTCCGTAATTCTAGTACAGGGTGGCAATACACTGATTATGTTAGTATGTTGTACCCTGGGAATAGTGAGTATGGGGTAAAGCCGCAAGACTTGCGCTATGTGCTACATTGGCTCTTTTAACTACGTTTTCGAGGCAGGGCGGGGGAGCCTTCTCCATGAAAGGGCAACAGTAACATGGCACGGCAGATACTCAGTCAGTCTTCGCTCTCGGACGTCGCGCCCGATCCTGGGCCCTGTCCGTCATCGTCTTCAGTTTCTTCGTCTTCCTCGTTGTCGTCCATGGATTGCTTGAGCTAGCACGAGAGAGGTGTTCGAAGCACGTCCCGGCGAATCAACGAGAAATAGCGTACCATCTCTAATAGCTCGTGGCACTCGTTGAGGTGTGCCATGACAATGCCTTGCCCTTCGGGGATTGATCCATCGACACCTACGAATTTGCCGTCTTTACGCATGGAATCAATCTGATACAGGGCAAGTTGGTACTATAGAAATACAGTCAATGGTCAGAAGCACTCGTTGGATTTTGGAAAGTCGAGAACGGTGATCATAGATCGGACATCCTGCAGATGTCCGTGCCGAACCATGCATGTCCGCATACGATCAACCCGTTGCGGGTGAGGGAGACACGTACTGGGTATAAATCGCGCGGATTGAACGGCCCACCGTATTTCAGCACCTCATTTAAGCATTTCTTTACTGTTGAAAGTTTGTTGGCCTGTAATCAGGCTAGTAAGCTCTTGAAAGCAGCGGCACACAACAAGAACAGTTACGATGGGCATAAGCTCCTCAGACACTGGCTCGCTGGAGGACAGGAGACGATAGATGACACCATAGCATCGTCGAAGGAGGTAGAGGAGAACCTTACCCCAAGTGGTCAGTACCACGGCGGGTTGATATATGAGTATGAGAGAGACGAACATATTGTCCTGCTGGTTGATGCCCTTCCGAGTCGACAAATTTCCCACTGATGCGCATTTTATCGATTTCCTGCAGACTCTGGGAATAATTCCAGAGGTCCGTTTCTCGTAACGTCCACCGGTGTGTCATCGCAAGTCCCTCAAGCTCCGCACGGATCCCTGTCAGGCGGTCGTGGATGGGCTTGAGGGGTGGGGCTACATTCTTCGACTCTTCCAGTGCACGAATCTCCTGAATGATATCAAAACATTCCTCCAGAAGTGACGAGCAGATGGCCTGTGATGCGGGAATATTGCCGCCTGGGCCGAGGAACTTTCCATCTACACGTTTCCTACGTGTTTCGGAGTGTGATAAGAGTCAAGGGGTGCATGTGGCGGAGGCGGAGGGCGGAAATGGCGCGTGAGTATTCATAACGTTGGGACAAATACGGTGTATACTCAACGAGTCGATTTTGCGCAGCTCTTCCTGCAAGGGTTTCAGCTCTACTTTGGGTGACCCTCCCTTGGCAGCCAGTGCAACGAGCTTCCGCCGAATGACGACAAGTCGCTCGTGAATAGGTTTGAGCTCGACGGAGAGCACGGAAAGGTTATCTTGCAATCTGTTGAGTACAGATTCTACGCGCAAATCGCGACGTGAGGGGTAGCAGACAATAAATAAAGACGGAGGGACACACCGCAGTCTCCAAGTTGTCGTTCAAGAAGCTTGGTCATGGCCTCGGGATGTTTCCCGCTCTCGGAACCCTTTATAATGGTGCGCAGGTCACTCAATCGTCGTCGGAAAGGAGCCAGGTCGCTCTCGTTATAAACCGCAGATTCATCCATATGGTCTAGAAATTTCTGAATGCAGCGGTCAGCAGATGCATCAGAATAGATGAAACCCAGTCATGCGAGTGAATCTAAGCAGGGAAAAACCTCCAATGCGATGGAAGCGGATTTCCCTCGCCCGATTCTGGACAACATTTAGAGCGCTTTCCCATACAGAACATACTCACACGCATACTGGCCAGCTGAGAGTATGTGGCAGGAGCTTCCTTCGTCTTTCCGATGGTCAAAAAGAAGAGAGAGAGGAGGTTGAAAACATCGGCTAGGAGGGTATCCAGACGATTGTTGTAAGTAGCACCATCATCACGGACATCATTCAGCCTCGTCACTGTTGTATATGGGCAGCACGATAGTTAATGATGAAAATTCTATGATTCAGACAGAGATTACTAACCCTGCTTGATGACGGCTTGATATAGGCTGTTCACGTCGGACGGCTTTATGAAATCGCCCCGATCTTTCTTAAGAGCGGTGAGCCTATTCCTGATACTATTTCGGGGGGCATCAGTAAAAGGGAAGGGGGAAAGCGGTGGAGAGCCCAACCCGATCACGGCCTCAAGGATGGGGAGTTCTAGGATGACATAAGTATGAGTATTAAGGTCGAGGCCAGTGGCAAAAATCGAGCACACGTGCCTTCCTGTGACACGGGAGTTGTCATGGTTCATGAGAAGGAGGGCTCGAGCTGTTGACTGTGCTGGACCTCGCCCTGTTGTTGTCGGCGATAAGTGACTGATAAAGTCAATCGAATCGGCGGCTGACCTGACGATCCTTTCCTTTTCCCGAACGACCGAACGACCGAACCGACCGACCCCGCCCCGCCCACTTTCCCACGTTCTCAAGTTGATCTATCTCCTCATCCAATGGACAAGATCAAAGAGGTCTCGTCCTTTCCTTTTCCTATTCCTCTTCCCTCGACTCACCCCTCATCCTAGAAACTTGCTGCCCTTCGCGCAGAGGCAGATGCCTCCATCGATCGTGCAGAAGCTGCAGAGGACAAGAACAAGAAATATGAACAGGAGCTACTCCAGAAGGACCAGGAAATAACATCACTCAATCACAGGCTTTCCGTTCTCGACACCGAGCTAGAAAAGGCAGAGAGTAAGCTGGCTGATAACAAGACTGCCTTGGCAGAGGGGGAATCCAGCAAGTCCAGCAACGACGCCCTCACCCGCAAGATCCAGCTCCTTGAGGAGGAGCTCGATGTGGCAGAGAAGAACGTGAAGGAGACAGTGGAGAAGTGGGTTCCGTTTCATCGCCAACTTTTCCGTCCCTCATCCGTGTGGCAGACTCCGACAGGTGGATGTCAAGGCGGAGCATTTTGAACGTCAAGTACAGCGAGTTGAGCAAGAACGCGATCAGTGGGAGAGGAAGTTTGAGGTATGTGTTACGGCCATCTGGCATGGCCCCACGAGGACGCCTCGCTGATTGTGTGTATCCTGCGTGCAGGAAATGCAAGCAAAATATCGCAAGTCGAAAGAGGAGCTCGACGAGCTGGTTGCAAACATGGAGGGTCTCTAATCTTTTCTGTCCTCACCATCTCGCTTCGTCATACCATCACGCCTCACTGAGGCGCAAGGTCTGAGCCCACGGTCTCTTTCGAGGAACGCCAGAGGGTATTCATTAATATGACGCTTATCGTATCTTACACTGAGGGTCCTTGCTGGGAGAAGAATAAGATAAGTGGTTGCGGGTGTCATGGGCGCCATGTTGGCGTGGTGTGCCCTTGTTGTCACCCCATGGCGTTGATATTACGTCTGGGTGCTGCTACACCGCCTACATGACATGTACCAGACCTGTATTGAGCACTCGGTTCCGTTGGTCAAGAGACGGAGGCAGTTACGTAACGCGAGTTTACCAAATTTGGGGCGCGTCACGTCCAGCTGAGCCTGGGCCACTTGAACTTGAACTCGAACACGACTTCCCGAAACTAAAAGCCTGTCATGTTTTCTCAGTCTTCCGCGTTCCACACTCCAGACAATACTGCAGATCGCATGAGATCGCCACCGAGTCACTCGACTTCTCAATCCTCTCATCATGGTTCATTTTCCGTTGGAGGGATGGCCAGTGCAACAGGTGCACATCATCCACACGGAGCAGGCTCATGGGCTTCAACTAGCCAGGGTAGCACCCTTGCCAACTCCTTGAATGACCCCTTTCTTCAATCCCGCTCTAGCTATCAATCAGGCTACCTCATGGTGTGTTGCCTTCCTCATGGAATTTGGTCTGCCTTATTCACCGCTATGTACATCTAGTCAATGTCCCAAAACAATGTGCGCAGAGTTTTACATTCTCTGCACTAGCCGAGACCAACTCTCCCGATCTTGCGCAGGTTTCGCCCCCAACCCACCAACGGTTCGATGATATGCCTCTCGTGCAGACCAAGGCCAAGCTAAACTCCACACTATCTCGTGCGTCTACGAGCGAGTTTGGCAAAGACCCAATGTTTGAGAGCTCGAGGTGGGCTTTCCATCTCTCCTCTCAACGTCACTGATCCCTTCTTCCAAGACAACGTCAGACATCTGACGAGGACGCTCCACCCACCACATCGGTCAATGATATCTTGAGTGTTACATACACTGACAGTCCATCATACCTCCAGCGCTCGGTCGGCCTTTTCACTCCCTTTCATCTCTGTATCCTCTATCTAACAACTTGTGCAGGCCTCAAACTTCGATTCTTCGATGACGCGAGCACCCCAAGCTACTCCGCACCAGGCCGCTGAACCCCTCTACATTATCGTTTTTGGCTACCCCCCAGATAAATACAGCGTTGCAGTTGATTACTTCAAGCAGCTTGGCGAGACAACAGACCCTGATCCAAATATGGAGATTTCAAATTGCTTCAGAATCGGTTTCAAGAATCCTGTTGAAGCAATATGGGCAGTCCGTAAAAATGGCGAAGTTGTTGGCGGAAGCTGGATGGTTGGCGTAAAGTGGGCAGTACGACACCATCTTATCCTTCCTTCGATGAAAACGAGGCTGAAATGTATTGTTTTCCAGGATCCAAGTCAAGCAGAACGCGTCCTCGGCCAAGCGGCGGCCCGCGCTTCGTACCCACTTGCGCCTGATGTCAGCTCGCCATCCGATGCTGCGCCAACTGACTCAGCTGGGCCTTCCCGCTCGTCCCATCAGCTCGTCCTGCCCCCCACCCGTTCGCCGCATAGCAGTACTCCCACAGTGGGTACCCCAATCCGACTCGCCCCTTCCACGTCCGCGTTCCGGAAGCCGGGGCAGACGCCGAAAGTGGCGACGAGCATGCCTGGGCCGCAACCTGGGACGCCCCTGGCAGTGGGAACGCCAGGGACACCGTCGAAAAGTATGCTTGGGCAGTTCTCGGATTTGGTATTTGGGTGGTAATAGATCCGATCTGTATCACGTAGTCAGTCCATGTATAGACGGCATAACCTATCTGGCAACTGCCAGCGCCAACTGTGCCATCTTCGGTGGCAAACCATCATACCAACTACCATGTCTCGCCGACGCGCAGTTAACAAGGACTCACGCGTAGCTCCTCCAACAGATGCTACTCATCTGGATGGCTCTGCGGGCAGAGGGCGAGATGGTTTGAAAGCTGCCATGTCCGTTGCAGCATCGCTGCTAGATTCCTCTCTGATGCTATTTCTAGTCTTTGGGGGCTGCTGCTCGTACGTGTCAACCTCCTCCCCCCCGTTCTAGTTCTACACACTCAGCTCTTCCTGACACGGCAGCAATGTCTGGGCCTACGAAGAGCTGCTTCGCGCGGAGCCTTCTGTCGGTGCGTGCGAGTCGCCACGCAGGCACGATGATGATGGCAAACTCTATCCTCCCTTCCGGGGTCACTAACCCATTACAGGGCCCGCGCTCACTTTCTCGCAGATGCTTTTCATCACGGCGCAGCAACTGCCTTCCTTCATAACCTGGGACATGTCGCGCTCCTGGCTTCCGCGTCTCAAACCGCGCCAGGTCCCCATCACGCAGTGGCTGCTCCAAGTCACCACCTTCGCGTCGGGCACGCTGCTAAACAATCTCGTGTTCGCGTTCAGTGTGCCCCTCACGATACAGATCTTATTCCGCTCCGCAGGTATTGTCGCGTTCTCTTTTCTCCCTCTTTCTCTCCTCTTTCCCCCTTCCTTCTTGATAATACCGTGAATCTCGCGTTGCTGAGTTGGAGCATGTAGGACTTGTCGTGTCCATGCTCCTCGGCCGCGTTTTCATGGGCAAGAGATACACGCTCCAACAAATTGTACCTCACCTTCCCTTCTCTCTCCCCTCGAACGGGACCCGCCACGCGTGCTGACAGCGTCTCTCCTTCTCCCCTTACCCCTCCCCCCCCAATTTCTTTTGCCTTGCAAAGATCGCCATAGCCGTCGTCTCGTCCGGCGTAGTCATCGCGATGCTCTCTCGACCCCGAGCCGACCCACCGACTGTGCAAATACCATCAATAACAAGCCACGCGAGCTCAACAGCCGCGGCCGCCGATACCGTTGACGCGTCGCGATACGCCCTAGGTATCGCAATGCTCATCGTGTCACTCGTATGCACCGGCCTGTATGGCGCGTTACAAGAGCGCACCTATAGCACGTACGGCCCATGTTGGCGTGAAGGCATCTTTTACACGGTACGTGTCCGCCTAACAATGAACAAAAAGAAAGAAAGAGAACGCACGGCCCGCCCCCATCATTTTCTCACACCCATACAATTTATTTATTTTTGCTAGCATATGCTTTCGCTGCCGATGTTTGCGTTCATGCCCAAGAGCGTGCGACGCGGTTTCGTCGGCCTGAGCCGCCCCAAGCGTCACGGTGACACCGCTGCTGTATTGAGCTCAAGGAGCATTCGTCCATACGCGATCCTCGGCCTCAACTTGGTCTCTCAACTCATTTGCGTCTCAGGCGTCAATCAACTATCCTCGGTATGTACTTCGCAACCGATCCCCCCTCCCCTACTTTTTTTTTTCTTTTTTTGGAACCTTTATTGTGCTGCTGTGTCGTACAGTCAGCGCAATACCACCCGCCTGGGTGCCTTCTCCCCCTCGCAATTCAGACTCGGAAGTAACGGACCGATCTCTCATTAATCTTTTTTCTTGTCGTGTATCAATTGCTAATTTATTCCCCCCCCCCCCTCTTTTTTTCAAATTTTTTTTCCTTGATAGAGAGTGTCCGCGGTGTCAACGCAAGTCGTACTCACAGCACGCAAGGCGATCAGCTTGTGTTTCAGCGTGTGGTGGTTCGGTAGTGGTTGGAACGCGCAGCTGGCAGGCGGCGCCATCATGGTTTTCGTCGGTTCATTTTGGTATTCGGTCCTTCCGCCGGCGGCGCCCGCGCATAGAGGACGGGGAAAGGGAAAGTGATGTCCGAAGTGCGACCACATTTCGATAGAAACCATTACCAATTCCATGAAAACGTCTACATACACCATTATGACCGATATCCAGGGTGCCATCAGAAGCTGAGAAGACTGACTGTACCTTTTATGGCGACCGTAAATTTGTCAAACAAACGCCACTTGAAGGGTCACCACGTGAGACACCAGTGTTAGTCTACATTCGCACGGCAAACACGGAGTGTAGCTACTGGTACTGCTATGTTCGTACATCATGAATAGCCCCGAAAGAGGATAGAAGGGTAACCGAATCATTAGGCGGGGAGAAGCTATTTAATACCGGATAAATGCGCATGAAAAAAGAAGGTATATGAGGGACACGTGCAGGGATAGAAACAATACGAAAGAGTGGCAGTGGCACCTCATGCGAGGCAGTGTGCGCAAAGTCCCGCAACATCCCATGGAATTGGGATAACCAAATGACAGCGTGGGAAGTAGTTGACCTACGCCGAGGCCAGGAGATTGGCTAAGGCACGTGGAGATGGGTGTTGGGGGGCGGCCATACACTCTGCTAGGTTATGCGTGATCCTTTTCGTTCATGTCATGGAGGTGTGGGTGATGATGAGCCTCAGAGCTGCGGCCCTTATCCTCGTCGGGAATCCCATGCAAAGAATGGCTTTCCAAGCCAATCGAGTCGTTGCGCCCGTTGATTATCTCTCCGGGTGTTACTGGGCGAGATGCAACCACGCCAGAGGATGTTGTTGCCGTCACAGTTGAGATGATTTGCTGATTATGCGGATAATATGACCGACGATGCATTGCACGGAAGTCGTAAATTGTGAATCTATATTGAAAAGGATGAGTGTGGCTCAGGAACGCGGCTATGGGATACTACGCACTGTTCCTCCATTTGCCGCATCTCGTTGCTCAGGCTATTGATGTCACGATTTTGTTTGCGGGCCTTGGCTTTCAGTGGGTTATCTTCAAGTAAGAGCTCCTCCAGCTCATGGGACGCATCGAAATTCGCCTTTTTCGACTGGAAATGGTACGGTGTTGTGAGTAAAACGTCATAATGAAGACCAGAGTAAACCCACGTCGGGAACAAACGGAGACGCAAGATCTTTCCGATTAAGTGCCATCCAGTCGATCGAGCTGAACCACGCATGTTGTTGGATCTCATCCAAACTATCTCCCTGAGGACTACAGGCAATGCGCTTGTGAGGATCCCTCTCCAAAAGCTAGATGGGAAAAAACTTGAGCGAGACATACTACGAGTAGGAAGGGAAGACGTACCCCCCCTACGAAGTGAAGCCCGGCGCTACTGCACTTCTGGTTAGCGTTCTCAGGAAAGCGCAACGCATCCTTGGAAATGCTGTGCGTGAGAGCAGTATTCGTACGGCCCCGAAAAGGTCTTCGTCCAAAAAGAAGTTCAAAAGCACAGACGCCGAGTGACCACCAATCAATGGGGTAAGTGTAACCGCGCTTATGGAGAATTTCGGGGGCCATATAGGCCATGGAGCCAGCCACGCCCGTGAGTAAACGCCGGTCGGAATAATGGACAGCGATATTAAAGTCGGTAAGGTGAGCATGACCATGCTCATCGAGTAGGATATTATCGGGCTTTATATCTCTGTTGGTGTGGAGAGATACGCAAAATAAGCGAAAAAGAGTGGGCTAGAGAGGACAGTGAATACCGGTGCATGATGTGCTTCTCATGTAGAAAACAAAGGGCAGAAGAAAGCTCTGCCATGTAAAACATGACGGTCTCCTCTGGCAAAGAACCTAGCCGGTCCAAGTGAACTGTACGAAAGGTAAATCGGGTGGAAAATATGACAAGTAATGGAGATCACGAACATCGTAGATCACCCCCAAGCATCAGATCCAAGACAAAAAAGCAATTCTCATCATCTTGGAAGGCGTATCGGAGATTTACTACAAAAGGATGGTCGATCTAGCGGAAAGATTGGAGGCGAACATCAGAGGGAGGAGGGTGGGGCCCACCTCCTCAAGCAAGCGGCGCTCCTGAATGACATTTGCGACGGCCTTCATTCGAACGCATTTCGTTTTGTTGATGTATTTGAGGGCGTATAAATCGCGTGACTGTTTGTGTTGTACGACGCGGACCTGTGGGTGAATTGTTGGGTCGATGAATGAGGCAGTGATGGGAGGTGTCGAAGAAGAGTACTTTTCCAAAAGCCCCTTTTCCGACACATCGAAGGAGGACAAAGTGGAAGAGGTTGACATCGGCATCAAAATCTATGACCTACGAGAAGAGGATGAGAGAGTGGAAAAGATGGAGAGAGAGAGAGCGAACTTGAGGACGACAACAAACAGCGCCCATGGCGATCGTTGAAATTAGCTACAGAATCCTTGGGCGAGAGGGAAATACAGAGCTAAAGTAAGAAGAGAAGCGAATGATGAACGCAGGCAAAAGGTAGAAAATGAGAAGGCGGAGGGAGAGCGTAGGGGGCAGAGGAAATGGTAATAAGGAGGACCGAAGGAGGAGAGTTGGGAGGGTCGGGTCGGGTATGAGGAACACGGGTCGAGGAACGGTCAAGAGATATTAACATTATGTAATGACATCAATCCCTGTGCGGCCGCCTCCTAATCCCATGGCCTCTCCCTGTCACTGTGTCTGATCATGTCTGGCCCCCACTGGGCTCGCCCTTTGGTCCTTTCTGGTCCATCGGGTTCAGGGAAAAGCACTCTCCTAAAACGTCTTTTTGCTGAATATCCCGGCCAGTTCGCGTTTAGCGTATCTCGTTAGTCCCTCTTCATTTCTCCACTTCGACGCGCCCCGCCCCAACACCCTTGTCATCCTCAGATACCACTCGCGCCCCAAGGCCAGGAGAAGTCAATGGCGTGCAGTACCATTTTGCCTCTCGTGAAGACTTCATCTCCCTTCTCGACCAGGGTGGCTTCGTCGAGCATGCGGAGTTCTCCGGGAACATTTATGGTACTAGCAAACAGGCTATAGCCTCTATCGTCGAATCTGGCAAACGCTGTATTCTCGACATTGAAGTCCAGGTCTGTCCCCTCCTTTGTCCCGGCCGCAGATTTCCTCTTATACCTTTCCTAGGGCGTCCGTCAAATCAAGAACACAGACCTGAACCCTATCTACTGTTTCATTGCACCGCCATCCTTGTCCACCTTGCGCGATCGTCTCATCGGCCGCGGGACAGAAACTACCGCTGCCATCGAGAAGCGTCTCAAAACCGCCCTGCTTGAGATTGAGTATGCCAAACTTCCGGGGGCGCATGACTACATCATCATCAATGATGATTTGGACCGCGCTTATGGACTTTTCAAGTCGGTCGCATTTGGAAACCCGATCCCCGGCGACCCGCTACCGCCGCTTGAGCAGTCAACATAGCCCTATAGAGCCCTGAACCGAACAGCAGAATGAATGGCACCACACGATCATACCTAAAGAGTCGCTTCGTTTGTAGAATATAGAATGTAACTTTGTTTGGCGCTCCTTACACGTGGATAGAAGATTACTCGGGGGGATATACAAGAACCCGGGAGCCATAAAAAATATGATACAAATGGAGAGGAGAGTCCTCATTGATATGAATGTAGAACATGGTCCTGCTGAAACCTCGAGCGCGTCAAAGTTCTACAGTGGGCGAGTGATCCGATCACAAACGGAATCGTAAATACGCCATGAGAAGTGCGGAACAACCAGTCACTGCCAATTGCGGGGACATGTCAGTTGGCAGGCTTCATACGGCCGAAGAAATAACGCACCGAACCCCACAAGGTACTGGAGTGTCGTAGCCTGATTCCCGAACCGTTAGCTCTCCTTATACCATAGCAAGAAATCACCGACCTTGGACGACTGAACGGCAGCGCGCAACCCAGCGATCTCTTGCTCAATCCGTGTGTCTACCTCCTTCATCTTGAGCTCCTGCCTGCTCGCCTCTTCACGAATGCGACCCTTCTCTATATTCAGATCTAGACGCACGCCAGCCTGCGTGCGTGAGATCTCCTCGCGCAGCCGCTGTTTCAGTTTCTCAATGTCCGTCAACAGACGGTCATTCTCCGCCTTGATCATCGTCAGGTCGTTCTTCTCATTGAGCTGAAGCTCCGATTTCAGTTGCGCAAAGTCGACTTGCTGTGTGTAATGTTGCTGTTATGGGAAATCCCCAGGTGTGCTTCCGTCCGTGATAATGCGCGCGTGGACAGACGGCTTGAGACGCGCACCTTTTCATGGTCCACTTTGGTGACCATGTTACTTGTCATATTCCGTATACTCTCGTCGATGACCTCCGCCATAGCAGCCTTCGGCCTGCGCGCGATTGAGACCCTCGCGCTCCAGGCGCTGTACAAAGTGATGGGTGTCAAAGTGGAAGTCGGCCCGCGTCGCGGTGGTGCAGAACCCACGGTGGAATTGACAAAATAGTGGTGAACGCAAATGGGGAAGAACGCGAAGCGCCATGAGTATGGACAAGGAGTGGCAACGGATGCAGTTGAGAGGGCGAATGAACGGACGGATCACTCGATGACTCCCGGCGCCGGAGAACTGGACGGAACGGGACGGTTAATGCAGATTCGCACGTGATC